>VXAU01002531.1:383702-413022 GCA_013399695.1 Formicarius rufipectus
CGCTTGGGCGGTCGCCATGTCGCGGAGTCGCTGTAAGGGGAGGCGGGGGTCGCCCTCCGTGCTGGAGGGCTGAATCGCGGTCTATCACAGTGGCGTTTAGACTGGGGGGGAAAAAACCCAAAACTTTAAAGGTGTCAAGGCGTCAACAAAACCGTGTGTCCGCGCCCCGTCCCGATTGTCACCTACATGTCTTTTAAATCCCCCCGTTGACGGTCACTCTACTGCCGCCCTGGGCAGGCTGTTCCAGCGCTTGACAAGCGAAGAAGGTTTTCCTGCTATCCGATCCAAACTTGAAGCCGTCTGCTCTTACCCTGTCACTGGTTACTTGGGGGAAGAGACCCGCTCCCAACTTTGCCACAACCTCCTTTGGGGTTGTTGGTAAAGGTACTAAAGACTGAGCCCTGGGCAACACCGGGCTTCCTTCTCAAGGCCAGCTCCTTCTGCTCTGCTCGTGTGACACCGATGTCCTGCAGCCCAGCCCGTTTTTCGCCGTGTCCTCTGAGCAGCGGGGAAGCTCCCAAATCCAGCAGTGTCACTATTCCTGCTGCTTCGTGTTGCTAAGAGAGCGCAGCAGCATCTCATGGTGACTCCAGGTAAAGCTACTGCCTTTCCTGAGTCCCCCATACTGATCAAGCATCCATTCAGAACTGACTAAATGCACCCATTTGATCCTAAAATGGATCTCTTGTAAGGTTCAGCAGCACCCACTCCGTTTCGATTGACCCCTGGATGGCAGTCACAAGTTAGGACTAAAAGACCTGGCTGGAATGCCAACAGCTACTCTGCTGGGAGATGTGTCCACCTCCCACTGACTTGTCACCTCCCATCTGCTAGAGGGTTATCACCTTCCCTGCTCTGTAGGTGGGATCACCTTATCTAAGTGCTGACTAATCCCCTTCAGGCACAGGCAGCCTGGCTCAAGCAGTCTGAATTGGTGGGCTGAGCTCTGTCAGTGGATTTTCCTTGAAGCCTGCAGTGGAGACTGGATGGACAACTCCATTAAACTAACCAATGGTGTTACCTTTCTGTAGGTTCAACGAACTGGAGAAGAGAATGAGTGCCCTAGGCTGTCAGCCTCTGGTGGCTTCCCAGGCTGAATGACACCTCTCACTAAAGATGTCTTGGTGATCCTGAACGAAGTCTCCTGGCCCTTCCACACATAACATGTAGATCCAGCCCAGACCACACACACTGGTATTCAGGTTCTGACACAGAGAGCTCATACACATGTAAGTGTGGGAGAGATGGGAATAAAGAGGTCACCCACAGCAGCTTCTGAGCAATCCTGTAACGATGGCGTGTATGTAAATGACGTAGGAGGGTTCAGAACAGGAATCTGCTCACAGAAAATATTTGCCCTCTGTGACATGAGGAGTCTTGCTGATGTCAATGAAACAGGAGTGGCAAGCCCTGGTCCTCCTCTGTAAGGAGTCAGATTTCCCTATCTTTTATACTCACAGGATTATTATGAACATCTGGTAAACAAATTATTTCCTAAATATTGACGAGATTTTGACCATTTCCTTTCAGACAGCTGGCTTAGAGTAGTAAGACACAGACTCTAGGGCATAGATTCACTCTTTTCTTCATATGTAGTTTCTTCTATGCAAGAACCAAGCAAAGTTTCTTTTTACACATAATAGTAGTAAACAGCTGAGGGGAAAGTTTTCCCTAATATTCTGATAAAATCCAAGTATCCTCCTTCCTTTACAAGACAAACACAATGTTTGTTTGATACCTCTGAAAAGGAGGTTTAATAATCCTAACTCTGTGCAGGAAGTTAAAGAGAAGAGTTACATAGTGATTCAATGCACAACAAGTTGATAATTAAACCTGGCACACAAGAGAATTCTTTCTAATGACTTCCTGGATCATATTTTGCTGGCAACCATTGGAAGTGAAGATTAAAAGAGTTTAACAACTTCCATCTTCAGAAAGTGATTTTTTTAAGGGAAAAATGCCATGCTTCATTAAGAATTTCATTGGACCTGCCATGAATTATGTTCTAAACAAGACATATTTCATCACTATCTTTGCTTATATTGGTCCTGTAGGTTCAAGCACATCCTAAGGGAGATTATTTTTTGTTACCATGGTGAAAATTATTTTAACTGTATATGATCACCGTTGCCCCCTCTGTTTGCTCATGATCACTTCTACATATATAAGCATCAAGATCTTTTCCCTCTTCCTTTAACTCACAGGAGTAACAAAAAAAATTACCTCTCAAGCAGTGATGACACCTGTTTATTTACTGGATTAAAAAAAAAAGGAAAAAACCAACTCTCTTTGTATTCAAGTATTTAAAACAAATTAGAAAAAAAATGATAGCTGGATGCTTAACTTCTTTTTTTTTCAGCCTGGCTTCCTAATGAAATGAGGCTTATGCGATCCTTCTGTCTGTTTTCCTCTCCTTTCCCACCCTCCTCCTCCACTCAAATGCTTTTAAACCTGTTGGCCAATTCCAGCTAAATTTGGCAGAGAGGTAGGAAAATAATATCTTTGCAACCTCACTAAGCTTAATGAAAATCAGCACTGGGCTGAGAAGAAATACCCAAATGAATGCCCTTGTTTTAGAAAAGACCCTGTAGTTCCCAAGTCACCTCTTTGGCTGATGGGGTGACCCAGGAAGGTGCACACACCAGCCAGTCTATCCACTGGTTACCAGAGCTTTCCCAGTACACTGCCAGTGTCTGCTGCTTGGCCAGCTGGCACTGTGGTTTAGGAACTGTGGTAGGACTTCTCAGATGGGGGAACCAGAGGTGGTGTGGGGCTGTGCAAATCAATGGGTGAAGCTGTATTTAAAGGGTTGCATGAACAGAAAAATGGGATAAAGATTCATAGGAAGCAGCTTTCACTGCATCATCTGCTCCCAGAACAACTGCTTGCAGTGACTGATACAACCCACTTGGTAATAGCCACCTTCAAATAGCACAGTAATCCAAACAGGCACGACTCTTTCCCCATGATACATTTTGCTGTTCTACATGAGCAATTTGGGTAGGATACGTACAAGACTGATTCCTGTATAAAACACAGAACAGGAATATTTCTTATCTTTCATGGCCACTGCCTCCAGACAACCTATATTATGCCCTTTGTGTCCTGGGTGGGTTTTAGGACTGCTAGAGTGATGAATCAATAACATCCATGAGGAAAATGAAATGGAGGAAGCTCTTATCCAGTGGGTTTTGCTTCTGTTAATTGTTGCTATATTTCATTCCAGCCCCACATTCTTTCAAATGGCTGGGACTGTGACTCAGATTCAGCAACTCACATCCTCAGAAGAGAGAGGAGTCACCCTCCTGGGGCTGATTTCACTATGGCTTCATAAGCTCCATTGCTTGGCAGGCTTGTCCATCACACAGAACCTTTTGCAGGTCTTGTCCATCCCACATCCCAGATCCCTGGCAGCTGGCCACAATGGGCAAGGACAAGGACAGCCACAGCACCAGGAGCCAGCAAGACAGTCCTGCTAGCATAGGGAAACACTGGCTTTGCTCACCTGGTATCATTGTCCTGTCCCCATCAGACACATAATCTAAATGACAGAGCTGGAGCTGGGCCTAAAGACAGAGAGAAGCAAGACCAACTCTCCTACCCTCCTGCAGAAATGCCAGCACCTGATGGACAGACAATCCAAACTAAGAAGGGAAGGTATTTCTTTGGCTGTGGCACTTAAATCCAGAAGATTTGGTTTGTCAGTCATGAGTCATCTCTGAAGCAAGCTTGTGCCTTCGAGGTATGGTATAGATGCTTTAGAGCTGACACCTTGTAAGTCTCTCTGTATGTACGGAAAGCTTAACATTGCTGTTCCTAGGTAGCAATTACACTTGACAGCAGGTTGGAAGGAGGGGTTCACATAACTGGCAACCAGAAAGAAGGAGTCAAAATACAGTTAATTAGATTTCTTTTTAAGATAACTGCTGTGTCCTCCTCAAAATAGCTTAAGGCCCCTTAGGTGGAAACTGAGGGAAAAGCATAATGAAAGCAAAACAAAAAAACAATAACAACAGGAAAATAAACCAGAAACATATGTAAAGCAAGGACAGAGGCAAAACTGACAGGCCTTTCCAAGCCTCACCCTTTAAGCCCCATCTCCTAAAGCCAGGAGATTGCATATGCTCCCCAGTGTCATCAAAAAAAGTTATTTTTTTCTTCTTGCTATCCTCTGCAAAGAAGACTTCAAAAACCTGGCATAGATGTGCTTTAAAGAAAATCCAGAAAAGGCACCCAGATTTGGCCAGCAGACACTGGGTCTCTAAAACCGGATCAACCTGGTCGTTCTCCAAGATTTACCCCCCAACTTCTGAACAGCAAGGAAGTGTTCAAAATGCTGGTAATACTGCATGGGTTGGATGAATTAATAGTTCAGGCCCTGGAAACACTATACAACTATGCTGCTTTCTAGATAATGAGACTATTTTCCTTTTAAAAGAAAATTTAAAAAAGAAGTGTTTATAAAAGGTGTTTATGTGCAAACATACAGCTTTCAGGTCAAAGAGAAACTTAGTATCTGAATGTAAGCCAGGAGGACTGTGGTGTCCAGAGACACACTGAAGACTGTAAGCTCTGCATTGTAAGGATAATGTTTCCCAGTGCTTCTGGAAACAGTACATTTATGGTTCTAAAAGACCCTGCTCACACCACAATGACAATGGGACATTATAATGAGATTGGTGGGACACTATAATGATATTGGCCGCTGCCTGCAAGTTTTTTACTGCTAATGTTTTAGAATAGGTCAGACACCACAACCCATATTTAGAGCATGCTTTTCAGAGTCATTGGCCACCCACAATTCCTACAGGGCTGGGCACAGACACCAAGCCAACAGCTGTAAAGCTCTTATTTCAAATGTTGTGTTTCCAGTCAACACCAAAGCTTAGGTAGGGAACATATTGTCAGGAATGCCTTCTGGGTTTGTTGTTTTTTGTTTTTTGGGTTTTTTTTTTCTTTTTTTTCTTTTTTTTTTTTTTCCCCCAGCCTGTTTCCCAGATAGTTTTACTGAGGAACAAGAAAATCAAATGACTTGCATGGAGGTCACAGAGTGAGTCATCAGCTCAGCCCAGTGGTGGTCAAATAATGCTTATTTGTAAAACTATAATTTTATAGTGCTCTGCTGCATAGCTTTAAAAATGAATGTATGGGAAAAAATACACCCACATATGACAAACGTACTTATACTCTCTCCGCTTTGGGTGGACATTCTGTTAGTCACAGAGAAGCATCTGTGTAAAGCTTTTTTTGTTGCTGCTTTTTGCTTCTCTAGACATTTCATCAAATGGTCCCTGAGTCAGAAGAAGTGGGTTTTGCTATTAAAGTCTGTGTGGAGGCTGCATTCCAAAGCTGTTGGAGGATTCAAAGATAAATATTCCTACTTTGGGGGAAAAGGAAAAAAACCTCAAAGGTCTTTGATTTTAAAAAACAACAACAACAATAACAACAACAATCCAAACTGAATGTAATGTTTACAAGACGGCAAAACACTAATGATCCTGCCTGATGGTCTCTTTGGAACTGAAACCCAAGAGAAGTTTCATTAAAGAGAGAGTTCCTTTAAAACTGGTTTCAATTGTATGGCGTATGCGCCTACTGCACTAAAAAAATGGTATTGATTCATATTGAAACTAATTCCAACAGCAACAAAATATTAGCCAGCAACCTCATACAGCCATGAGGTGTATGTGTGATGAACAAAGCTCTTTGGAGCAGGAACCATCTCCATTCTGTGATTTGTATTTTGTGTGCTAAGGGTGGAATGCAAGGCTGCAATAATCTGCCTCGAGAGAATATTTAGGAGTGAGCATATAGACTATGGCTCCTTTGGCTCACTACTTTGGAAGCCTCGTGTATCCTTGCAGACACACAGCATGTATCAAGAAAATGAGGGAGAGCTGTGCAGTGGAAGATACTGAAATCATCTCATCCAGTTGAAAGCCTTTCCCATACACATATAAAACCAGCAGCTGCAGAACACAAGGGAGGTGTAACACAAGGAGGTCGCACTTAAACCTAGGTGAGTAGCTCAGAGTAGCATCCCTGCCTTAGTTCAGTACCTTCAAACCCACAGTTCTCCCTGCTGTCATCTCTCCTAAACAGCAGAAATGACAAGGAAAGTCTGTACTCTCCCTACACAGTATCTGTCATTGTGGGGACACCTAAGCCTAGATGTGCTTGAAAAGATTTCTCCCTCCCACCTGAGGCAGAAAGTGTTTTCTGTTCTGCCTTGGATATGCTGATGCTCAGGATGGAGGGACTGACTTGTTCAAGGACAGAGAAGCCCACAGCAAAGCTGGGCTCAAAGTTTGAGTTCTTACCCTATCCCATTTTGCCCATGTCCAGCAATATCCCAAGGCTGGGATAATCTGCTTCCTAGCAAAAGAGTGTTCTGGATGAGGGGAGGGAGTTTAAGAAATTCCTTTTGCCTGTCTCACTTCTATATCTTTAACTCCTTCTTGGATTAGCAGTTCCCATTCACTATTACACTTTGTGTCCAAATCATGAGCCAATTCTCACCCATCTCATGATGTGTTTATCCAGCTGTGGGGGCTGGACATTTCATCGAGAGGGATCCCATGAGAGGCAGTATCAAAAACTTTCCGGAAATCCAGAAACACTACATCAACTGGTTACCCTTGACCAGCTAGGTGGGTTACCTTGTCATGAAAGGAAATCAGGTTTGAAAAGCAGGACTTCCCTCTCATGAAGCCATGCTGCCATGGCCAATGACTGTGTTGTCCTTCAGGTGTTTTTCAATACCTCCCAGAATAATCTTCTTCATATCCTTACCAGGCACTGAAGTGAGAATGACAGGCCTGTAATTTCCAGGGTCATCATTCTTGCACTTTTGGAAAATTGGGACAACATTAGCCAGCTTCCACTCAACTTGGACCTCTCCAGGTGACCAGCCTGCTGCATCCCATCTCTTATAGTCAGACCTCCAAGGCAATTAGAGCTCACATCCAAGAAAAACTAAGAAGATGAATGAATAAAAATGTTGAAATATTAGGGCAGCAGCAGAACAATGAAAACCCCAAACAGATACAAACAATGTTATTGCTTTTTTCTTTTTCTTTTCTTTTCTTTTTTGTTTGTTTGTTTTTGTTTTTTAAACTTCAAGCTGTAAACCTGTTTGGGCCAGAATTCTTTGGAATCATGCTACTGAATGTGCCTATAGTTATGAGATAAAAAAAGAGGCGTTAAAGCTGTTAGGAGATGTGATCATCACAATGAGGGACTGGTTGCAGCCTGCAGGAACCTGAAAAGAAACTGGTGAGTGCAGGAGTTAGAAGGCATTGCTATGACAACAAAGCAAACCACTCCTGAAGAGAATAGAAAATATGTACAGCCATGCCAAGATCATAAGCAAAAAAAATGTATATTCTAAGAGGAGGCAAATGAAACATTGGCTTGGAAAACAAAATTATGCCTTTAGCATGATTTCTTCTTTATGCATGGCACCTCTTCAGGAAAAGCATGCATTTAGCAGAGGGAAAGAAGCTTCCCTTAAAACACCTTTTTGCCCCGTCCTTACACTTTGAGAAGGCAGCAGAAAGAACTGTGTTCTATGTTTGCTTTGCACTCTTAGATTTTGGTTAGCTGTGGCTGTTTAAGCTATCCATAAGGTGGTCTCTGTGAATTTTTCCAGCCAACATTTACCGTACTTGTGAATAAATTTCATGCTAACTTTCTTATATTTTCCCTCCTACTAAAATTAATCTCACTTACCAGAAGATGCCTTTTTATTCACATTTAAAGCCTAGGATACTCCATGGAGGGTTAAATCTAGAAATTCCTCTAGCATTCTGGCAGAGAACGTTTCCATGTTCTTGTACAGCTGCACATAAGTCATTAGCAAGATCAATCCAAGGAGTTGTCTGGACCATACCTAGCATAAAACTCCCCGGTGGCACCGATGCTTGATGACAGTCAGCTCTTGAAATCAGAGCCAGCAGGGATGTTGACATAATGGTCCACACTTTGTGTGCTCAGCCAGGAGGGGGAAAATCCTCTGGTTCCCAAAGTGAAGGAGCAAATGAGCAAGCTGGAGGGATACACTGAACAAGAGTGTGCTGACAAGGTGGTGAGCAGCACCTAGGGTGGGTGTCAGGGGGCAGAGCTGGGCAGCTTTGTGCACAGAACCATTTTACAGAGAGGATGTCCTGTACTGGCATGTACTAGGAGAACTGAAGAGATACTGCTTGAGGCAGAGCAGTACACACGGGACTGTCCAGGCCCTACCTGGACAGTCTTATGGTGACTTTTGAGACTTATGGTCTAATTTAACTGTGGAATGATAGGAGATAGGTGTCACATACACAGGCTCTCAGTGGTTTGTCCTCTGTCCTTACAAGATCCTCATGATGTAGCCCTCTGCCCCCCTCCATCAGGCCTGAGCAGTTCTGCCTCACTTTCTGGCATAAATACCTTCCTGCTTCAGCCTCAGAGACTTCATTCCACTGTCGATCTCCTTAGCCAGAGCCTGAAACACAGAGCTCTACTGTTACAAGCATGTGCTGTACCCCGGAATATGTCTGGAACATCAGCAAACTAACACATGACAAACATTGTGCTGGGCTAGGAGGTGTCTTGCAGTAACAACAACAGCAACAACAACAAAATAAGCAAAAGTGTCCTTGTCTGTACCACTGCCATGGAGGGGCGTGGGTTGATTCCCCTCGTAGGGACATGGCCTGTGCCACCAAAGGGAATTTCAGGCTGTGGCAACGCCACCGACGTACCCAGACATGCTGAACTGTCAGAAACACTCATCTGTCAGCACAGCTCTGTCTACACCAGCACCTTGCCAGCAGTGGGGGAGTTGATTTCTTTCCACACCCTAGAATTACACTGGCAAACTCTGTAGGTTACACTAAGCCACAGAGTGCAGGCCACGTGTGCATACACTTTATTGGCCTTCACTTGATCCTGTGCATTAAAGGCAGCTGGGCTTCCTCTCTTTCCAACTAAATAATAATTACGCCTATTGTTCCCAGTGGGCAAAGAGACCCTGTTCACACATATCCCGAAAGACAAGGCATATGATTAACACCTTGCTGGGATAGAGAGCTTTTGTTCAGGTTAGTCATTACATGTCTTGCAGCCTGAAAACAGTGCTTCTTACATTCATTTCAGTTCATTTCCTCCCTGCCTCAGAGCTTAACTCCCTGCTTCATTCCAGGTCATTGTACATGACTGTGTCCAGCAGCAGTGCTCATTCAGTAAGCTGAGGCCAACAGCTTCATCCCAATGTCCAGAGCAGGGAGCCCTGAATCGTGCATCTCATATTCCTGTATGCCAGCGGGTGCTGCAGCTGTTGCTGATGCTGCCAGACCCATTTGCAAAAATATGGCAAAGGTTTCTGCCAAAGATGCAAGGCAGAGGACAGGTCTCTTACCTTGAGACCTGTGCTACAGGAAAAAAAATGTAAAGTTCCATCAAATGGATGGGCTTAAATAACAGGGGTTTTTTGCTCCCCTTCCTTTTTCTTGTTTTGCCTTTTTTTTTCCCTGATCCCAATTCCAGTCTCACTGCAAGTCTTATTTTCACCTACATTCTGTCCTATCCCATGTGCTGGACTCCACCCTTTGCTGATCAGTGTAGTCCAAAAAAAAACTCCTTTTCTTTTTTTTTTTTTTTTTTCATATGTGTGGTATTAGGTTTTTTACTTTTTCATTTTCATCAAGCACCTGGTTCAGTGCTTTTGACTGAAAGATGCCAAGCAGGCTGAAGACTGGCACAGAAGGGGAACTAGAATAGTCACAGTTAAGGACAGAAAGGAGGTGGACGGAGAAAGGGGGGATATACCCCTCTCTTCCAGCAGTACTCTGCCGTTAGATCAGCTCAAGCTCTCTTCTGTAACTTTGCCATTTGTTTTGCCAACACAGAGATTTGGGTAGCAGTGCCATGAGGAGGTAGGGAAGACTGAACTACATCATTTTGTCAGTAACAATGTTGCATATGTACTATTACAGCAGCAAAGAATCACTTTAGGGCCAAAATTGCAAAGATAAAAGTGCTGTATTGGCAGAGTATGGTCTGTCCTTAAGATCTGAGCTTCCCAGGATAGAGAAGGAGCTGCAGAGCAGAGGCTGCACTAAAGACCTGAGGAAGCAGAGCAAGAGCAGAAGCCAAAAAGTTTGGCACAATCAATACAGGTTTGTACCACTGACTGTCAAAGGAGCAGCTGTGGCTCCTGCCTTCCAGCAGTAGGTCCCTGCAAGCAGCAGGACTACCAACACCCAACCCACAGGCATCTGCATGGAGCCAACATTTCATCATTTCACTTCAAGCTTGGTCCAGCTGGTACTACCTGATTTGGCAAGGTCTCTGCAAGCCCAGAGTGATGTTTTGCCCAATGACAGCTTTAACTATAAATACACAAAGCATCATACCAGTACAACCTGAGTGAGAAGGAGCACTTACATCAGCTTACAGACACCTAAGTACCAAGTTCCTTTGATGGTGCTACTCACTGCTGCCTGTCATCAACACGAAGCTACAGGTCAGCTCTGTATCAGAGCATTCCCAAATCAGTGGGATTAACTTAAAACCCCTTTGTCAGCTCCATAAACTATCATGGTGCACAGCTGGGTTAGTAGCATATAACATTTTCACTGCCTCAACACAGATAAAGCAGTGCCACTGCTGTGAGGAGGAAAGGTCTAAAAGAGACTATTTCACACCTGTACTAACTTAATAAAAACAAAAATAGCTGCGTTTTGTAAATGGAAAGTTCAGCCACACTCATGAAAGCCTGGCAGACTAAAGACTCCTGTAGCACGTAGTTTTGTCTTCTTTTGTAGCCTCTAAATGCAATAGCATCTGGTGCCTTGGGGTTTGAGCCCTTCCAATTAACTAGTAAGCTTTCTCTGCCACTGGTGCAACTGAAAGGTGACCCTGTGATCGAAGGAAGCACTAATTGCTCTTTTCCCCCTCTGTCCTAATTTAAATAACATGCAGTCCCACCCTACCAAATAGCCCCTGTAAGGAGCTTTACAGAGGTCTGTATTTAGCACAAGGAGATTGGAGCAGACAGGTAAGAAATCAGGCAAAATAAGCAGCAAGTTCTTCTAATACAACAGCCATGCAAAGGTACCATTCATTTTCCGTGACTAATGTGTCTAGGTGATGTAGGATGTTTAAACAGATTTGATATGTAACATTTTGTTAATGATCCCTGATTTCAGTGTTGTGGAGTAGTGTGAAGGTCCTTTATGAACATACCCCACCAAAACTGGTAGGCACTAGGCAAGCACCTAAAACCACTATGACATCAATGTCCCTAAAACACATGGTAGTATTATTATAGGGCTATGATTTGAAGTGTTGTTGCTAGAATTAACAGTTTAAAGCCTTATGTAGCAAAACCCCCAAACAATAACAAACTAAAAAAAAAAAAATCCAGCTTCAGTTCTTATTTTCCGATGCTACATTCAACAATATTTCAGCAGCTGCCTCGGGAGAGGCAAAAATATCCTTGCAAGAGTCAGGCACTGCCAGGAGAAGGACACAGATACACTCTATTTCCACCATTCCATGAAGGCAGCACAGGGCAGAAGCAAAAGGAGTGTTATTTTGGCTCCTTTTGTAGCAGCAAGTAAGGAGAATTCAGCAGTGCCCAACTGCTTGGGACACTCCTTTCCTACTTTCCATGAAAGCATGGGAGGTCCCTAATCTGCTTTTGCTGCTAGTGTCTGGAGATAACAGTAGCTGTACTGCCTTAGGCATTTTTCTCCAGGATCTCATCTGGTCCCTTGAATGAGGACAGCAGATATGCTTCCCTATGTTCCCAGTCCATTTCCTGACTGAAAAGTTACCGTCCTGGTTATCTCAAGAGGACAGCTCTGGGAAGTGTGGCTTAGCCCTGGAAAAGGCCCTGCCGTGAGGAGACAGGGGAAGTAAGATTAAAGACAAAAGCAGCAGCAAAGCTGGACCACAACATCTGATTTAAATCTCAGGTTTTACTCACAGTTTACTGAAACTTCCCCCCACTTCCAAATTTTCCCATGACAGAATGAATTGCTCTATCAACAAGTGTAAAAGGAAATGATTAATTTACCCCTCCCATCCAAGCTGATTAGCAAGCCTTCCATATCTTCAGGACCTGTGTAATGAATGAGCTTCCTGTGATTATAGCCAGGCACAGCGAGAGGACTGTGGTGTTGGCATTCGCACCTCTGGGTCAGAAGCTGTGAGGGCCACACGGTGTACCTGTGCTCATCAGAGACAGCAGCAACTTCTCAGCATGGCAAATGGTAAGTCTTGTAGTCTTTGACCTTGTGCACGTTGATAATCTTGACTTTAAAAAAAATAAATAAAAATAAAAATCTCTGGTTCTCACCACACGGTGTGGCACAGGGAGCACTGGGCTAATGGGAAAATGCTGGAGTCCTGGATTCCCTGCCATGCAGACCAGAGCAAGGGGACCATGCCAGCTTGGACTTTCTTTACAAAATGTGAGGCTCAGCTTGCTGGGAGAAACACAAGAGGAATCGGAAGCTTCTGTCTCCCAGAAAGACAAAATGCTGCCAGCAATTAATGGATGGTATCTTGCTTTCTTACACAACAAGTCTCACTCCCTGTGAGATGGGAATTCAGCATGAGCTGGAAGCTGCAATTTCTGACGGCTCCTTCTCTTGGTGGCACGGTTCCCAGTTGCTGATTTTACCATGTGCCAGGCAAAAATCTGTCCTCCTGCTATCTTTGGCCTCCATACTATCAAAAGCTGACCTTGATTCAGAGCTGCTCTGGTCTGAGTTAAGTGGCATCACAGTGAGACAGTGGGACTTCTCTGCATTAGTGCACTGCCCGTTGCCAAAAGTGATGGAAAAAGCAGGCTGGAGACCCAAGATGGGACATGATGGTCACCCTCCTCTCTTCTGTCCTTCAGCACAGATGTACAAAGCCTCTTCTTCAGCTGCTTTCAAGGTAGAAATTACAAACTGTCACCATCAGTCTCTAAAGAATAAAAAACGAAGCTCAGCCTCAGCACACAGGCTCGCATCCCCCCTTTCCCCCTGGAGGAAAATGGTTTCTGTGTTAAACTTTCACAACTAAACCCGAAACCCAGAGATGTTTGTTTTAGGTTTTGTTACAAAGCTAGAACACAGGCCAAGTTTGGAAAAAGAAAAAAAAAAAAAAATCTGGGCAAAGTTTCAAGCAAACCAAGACCGATTTATGGTTTTGAGTGGAAACCCTACTCAATTCAGTACTTTCACAGGGGTTTGATCTGAAACCAGGCACAAACAGGCAGCCTCAAGCTGACTTTTGCTTCAGGTTACACTGAAAACCAAACCCAGCACATCTCCCCAAGTATCCAAATCTATGGAGTGCTCGTAGGAAGGAAGGACATCATGAGTGCTCTAAAGATCCCATAACTGCACAGCAGTACCTACACCCCGGTGTGTCACTCCAGTCTCACATGGACAATAGATCTGCTTTTGAAACAGTGCTGGAATATAAGATGAGAGTATTCTGTATAAAAGATGTCAAATAATTCAAATTCCAGTCTGTAATTTTTTCATTTGTTGGAGGTGCTTTTTCTCCACTCCATTTCCTTTAATTATTTGTTTTGCTTTTAATCTCTTTGCTGCTCTGGTACAGTTCTCTTTTTATCAGATTGCAGACCAAAATTCTGGTGGTCTTGTATCAAAGTCGTTAAGTTGTTGCAGTAATTTAGGACACTGCTGTGGCACTGATAGTAATTCACCAATTTTGCTGAGCAATAAGGTGCATGTCTCACAACGTGCACACACTGCATTTATCTCCGAGCTTTCTCTCCCTCTGCCTAACACTGTTATTTGTGCGTCTTTCAGGCCTGCTTTCAAAATATTAAACAGAAATGTCCATTGGGAAAAAGTGGTGGCAACTGTGCCATTACCAGATGGATGGTGCAGGAGTCAGCATTTCACAGAGACAGGAGGAAGACTGAAGTAAATAATGGCCAAGCAAAGCCATTACTTAATGAACCTGAGCCTGGCTTCTACCATTATTTCACGTCGTTAAATGTAACTTCTTGCCTCTCCGTTCCAGCCCTGCATTTTCCAAGTCCTACTTAACGCCTTGTAGATCCAGACAGTGAGGGTTTAGGCATCCCTGAGTCTGAGGACGCACTCCAGACATGAGAACACTCTCAACTGACAGCTTTAAGTCAGCGCAACAGTATTAGGGCCGTGCAGTCCGTGCCTTATACAGATGTACATGTGTGCTTGACTATATGCTGTATGGGAGTAGACTTTCATGGGATTAGCCACTGGGAACATTAAGTGCCTGTTTAAGTTCCTGTGGGACTGGCAAGCCTATCTGTTAACAAAAGAAACAGATACATAAATACTACTGCGCACGTACCCAGTCCCCCATCCTAACTCTTTGTATTTTAATCAGATTAAGCTTTGCAGAAACATATCGTTTCATGACAAAAACACCATAAGGAACAATCCTTTGTACAGGATATCAAAGAACCATCTTGAGACATGGCTCCAGTCGAGTTGGCACAGAAGAGGTAAAGCATCCCCAGCCACGAATCCTCCCCAAGCCGGCAGGAAGCCACAGGGAAGTCTGAGTGAGGCTCCTGGAAATGTGCTGCTCTCTGTGGTGGTTTCAACAAGAAAAACAACAAAAATTACAACAGTGAATATGATGGGCTTAGCATGTGAGTCGTTCTCCATGCAGCCCTTGATTTGCTTCAATAGGTGCAGGTGAATCGCCTTGAACCTCAGGTCCTTGCTGCAATGGGCCTTACCTCCCAGGCAGTGCTTTCCAAGTGGAAGGATACAAGTGGAGCTGCACATCCTCCTCCAGCTGCTGCTGTGCTGGTCAATTTGCTCCCACCACCAGGCCCTGCAGTTCCCTTGACCTACTCTCTCCAAAATCTGCTCTTTAATCCACTTACTGGGTTTGTTTTCACCTTGCTGTGACACACAACAGAAGATGGGCTGTGAGCAGCAAACATCCGCCTGCACCTTCACAGTCACATCTCCCACGGACCAGGAGGTCCTGACAGATGCTTTGGTTTCCTTCTCCACAATACCTTGAGCACCAGCAAACCATGACAGCCACCTCTGTGCACTCCTCTGAGCTGGGGGATCAGCCAGTGGGGTTTGCCTGCGATTCTGCACCTCTGCATGGACTTTGCAGGGGTTTAAAGGGAAGTAGTGAATAGCCCAGCACTGCCAAGAAACCTGAGTAACCATAGCCCTTGCCAGCCAGAAGGCAGTTTGTGTTGCTATTCCTTTATTTATCCTTCCCAAATTTACCAGGCTATGTGATCTTTTCAAGTGCAAATCCCCTGAGGTGACTAAGGTTAGGAATGAATTTCTAGATGTTAATAACAACGGCCAGCTTGAGCACTGAGCTGCCAAGTAGCAGACCAAATTCCTCCCTAATATAATCCCAATGAAAGGAAGGTTATTCTAGCAGTAATTCTTACTTCTTCATGCTAGACACATGCCACTTCTTAAAACCAGTTTTCTATTTACATTTCAAGTATCCTCCTCAGAAGACAAGTGAGTTAAGCAGCCGTACTGTCTACTAAGGCTGACTGAAAAAAATGAAAAGAGAAAAGTAGTCCAGCTGAAGCACAGCTGGAAAACTTTTCTTGTTCTTATTATTTGATGCCCTTCAGGATATAAAGAAAGCCCGTGCTCCATTGTTCCACTTGCAGAATAAGGCCTGCTGAGACCCAACCACTTCATTACAAAACATCTCATGATGGAGCAACCACAGAAGGCCGCAGCTGGCCAGCTCTGGGAAAATCAGAAAAAGAATTTTCTAACTTAAAATGGATTGAGTTTAGAATGTCTGTCCCCTGCTAGTCAAAGCACACAGCATTATTTGTTGGTTGAGAAGGAAAGGCCTGTCACCTAAGGTACCAGTTACCATACATTTGTTTTTAAAGGGCTACTGCCTTCACAGCAGATGTTATGGCTGAAAAGAGAAGCTCTAGGACCTGACAGTCCACTGGACATCACAGTGCAGCACAGTCCCCCTGAACTAGCCTACCCATGCCTGAGAGTGCCAACAAGTCGGGCAAACGCTTGAGCTGCAAACCACATTTCTGCTTCAGTCAGTTTCTTGGGATGTTTCCCTCATGCCTATCAGCATCACCCCTCTTATCTGGAGCCAGCACAAGGCATTTGGCTCCCCCATGCATCCTCAGCCTGCCTGCTGCTGAGCAAACAGGCCCACAGCTTGAGCAGAGGGGTAGCACCTCCACATCCATAGCCCTAACAGAACAAACCCACCAAAGGAGAGAGCCCTGCAATTCCCCACAAGGGATGGGGTGCATAGTTATAAAACTGGATCCCAACACCTCTTGCAGGACACATCTGCCTCTCTAGGACCTGCCACCAAACTGAGAAAATTAGGATAAAGGGTTTGTGCTGGTGATCTGGCGATGCTGGTGATTTGCAATGGCACAGCCATTTAAAACTGAGTGCCATAAAGCCACACACATCCATCCCCTGGGGCCTCAGTTCTTTCCTCATTGAAATAAGAGGGCACTGGTAATGCTTTCACGTTCAGCCATAGACTGGCCTCTGCCCCAGGTGCTGTTGTGAGCCTTGTCCTGTGCCCTGAAATCTTGTGACCCCCTATTCCGCAGGTCACATGCTTGCCTTTTGTTGTTTCTGCAGGGCCAATTGCTTCAGCAGGAACTGAGTGAGGCCAAAAAAAGAAAACCCTAAAGTATCTAAGGGGAAAAAAAAAAAAAAAAAAGAAGAAGACAAAACTCAAACCATGCAATTTTGGAGCTTCTAAGATTAATGAAACATGGCAAACATTTTCAACTGTATCCAAAATCTGTAGGGGAAAGACACACATATCTAGATTTCTTAAAAGAAAATGCTTGTTTTGAACATACCACAGCATTTTATTTCACTGCCTCTTAAACACAACCCTTTGATTTGCTATTTTGAAGTGGCATTTTCCAATCAAAAGAGACCTGAAATAAAAGAAAGTGTGAGAAACGAGAGGGGCAACTAACCTCAAAACAAAACATTACATTCAAAATGCGATTCGGGTTGACCCAAAATAACACGTTGGGGTTTTTCTCATTTCCCCCAAATAAAACCAACAACAAATAAAGAGAAAAATGGCAATTTCTTTTGCTTTGACCCAATCCAGTTCTTTTTGTCTCCTTTTTCCAGACTGGCCCCTGAACTGAGGCAGCTCTTACTTTCCCAGGTCTTTCCCTCTCTGCTTTGTGCCTCTCTGCCATACAGGGCGTGGGCAAACACGGAGTGAACAACAAACCTCTTCTCCTTCGGGGCAAACTGAACCCTCAGGTGGCTCATTTTCACTCCATCTTTAGCTTCTACATAAGAAGTGAGTCAATACTACCCAAGCCACCTGACTTCAGGAGATTTCAGGAGCATCTGAAGTGCTCAAAGCAGATACCGCCTTTGCACGAGTGTGTGAAGCTGGCAGGGTGAGGCAAATCTGTTCATATTTAATCTTCCTAACTCTGTCACACTTACTGTGTGGCTTTGGCAAGTCGATTTGCTCCCATGGCTCAGTTTGCCCTATTCCAGAGCAGAAACAAGCTTTATCAGCACAGCCTGCTCAGGGGTGCACTCTCCCGAAAGCATCATGTCAACCACTGCCCCTGTGTGCAGTGAAGTTTCTTTCCCTCTATTTCAACATCCACAGAATGCTAAAAGGATTTTATAGTCCAAACCTGGTTAACACGTGTGCCTCTTTTGTGATGTTACTCTGCTTGCAAGGGTAGCCAAGCTTTGAGAAAAACAGCTTCTTCCCTCCCCGCCTTTTTCCCCTTTTCTTTTCTTTTTCATTTTTGCGTCTTCCTCCGTGGGTTTCCGGTGGTTCCTTACAGCCCCACAGCAGACAGCTGTGCTCACTGTACCTGTGTGTGTGCGTATCTGTCTTTTTCTCCTCAGGAGATTTGTCTACAAGATAATCACAAGCTTGAGGAAATCCTGTGTCACCGACCTCAGGGCAGCTTTTCATCGTGGGGATGCCAGGGGTGTCTTGTCCTTCTGGAGGTCTTGCTGATGGAGATGTCCGTGTATTTTGCACCCCTTGAAAAACTGAGGCAAAGGTTTGGATGCTTTACACCATCTCCGCAAACACAGGAGACCCTGACACGGCTCTGTGGTTTCGCTGTGGCCAAGCTTACTTTCATTTTCACGTGGTGGAGGGGAACGTGGTGTTTGGGTTTTGGCCAGGGACTCCTGGACTGAGGTGCTGCACCCTAAAGTCACTGCCCACACAGGAATAATCCTTCTGCATGGAATCAACAGGGAATTTATCCATCAAGGTCTGGTAGAGCAAGGGCATAAATGCACCAAAGTAATAAGGCTTTTAGTTGGATAATGACTCTGAAGAAGTGAAGAGAGGAAGAGTCAGGAAGGGTGGTGAGGTGGGAGAGGCACAAGTATCCTACACAGAATTTTGACTCCTGTCTTCTTGGCATGAAATAAGGTCAGATTACTGAAAATTAAAAAGGGCTTGCTGGGAGAAAAACCGTATCCAGAAATTAAAGAAAACAAAACAAAACAACACAAAAAAGAAACAGGACAAAGCAATATCCCAAAGATTCTTGCTAGGACTCCAGAATGGACCCAGACCTTGGACATGTGGTTGCCCTGAGCCACAGAGAAGTGGGGTGCAAAAGCTCCTACAGTTTGACTGAGGTTTTAGAGCAGTTCATGGGCACCTGAGGGCAGGCAGACAGATTTCAGCCTTTCCAAAGGAGCCACCTTAGCTTCTGGAACTGTTACCTTCTCCTTAACATCACAGCAGAACTTCCCAAGAGTGACTCTGCAATACTGATAACAAAGATACAAAACTACATACAGAAAGACAAAGTCAGGTGCTCCCTTTCCTGCAGCTGTCACTGCATATGACACAAGACTTTTTCTATTCCTCTACAACAAAAGGGGTATACACATGCATTTCTTCTCTGAGTTTGAAAAAACAAAAAGTATTTCTAGGGCTTTTGTTTCAAAAATCACTGTGCTGTGACATTTTTCAGCAAAATATTTCAATTAGGGTTTTATTGTTCTTTTCTTTTTTCTAGTAAGATGGATTTAGTATCTGGTTCCACAGACTCAGCAAGAGAGTAAATCAGAATTTATAGGAAACTGGGAAGTCCCAAGTGGAAATACCCAGGTACAGAGCAAAGATTATGACTTATTTGAGGACATGGAAGTAAAAAGAACAACAACATTTCCTTGGGGAGGAGGAGCTCTTGTATTCAAGGCTTACAGTTTAAGCAGAAATGTCTTCCTTCAGCAATTTTACATCACGGGTAACTTGGGAGATTTCCAGCACAACTGGAAAAGGACAGGGGGGGAAATCCCCAGGACTTGATGACAACATTAAGGAATTCAGAGGCTCTCCTACAGGAAATAAAAATCAAAAAATGAAAAGGAAAAAGGCCAACAACACCTTCCAGTTCAAATCTCTCTGTAAGCCATTGTTTTGCAGACAAAAATGTCAAGGGCGGCAGTGACTTCTGGTGGTGAATGTTCCCATATTTCCTCTTCCCTGTGAGCTTGGCCAGGACATCTGTGTCGAGCCCAGTGACCCTGCAGGAGCCTGAATAACCACATTTACTGCAATAGTTAGACACAGGAGGGTCTTGCACCTCCAAAGTTAGCCTAGGATACTCTCTGACCATGGCACTCTAGGAGAGGGAATGTTAGTATCCATCACTTGAAATGGATTGCAAAATCTTTCCCTGCAACAGTTATGAGTAAAAACTGACATTGAATAGAGGCAGGAAGGGAAGTCTCACTCCAGTTGGAGTTTGGGAGTTCCCTTTGTACACCCACAGGCCCATGGCGCTGGTGGCTCTCTGAAGCTGCTGCTTGGCTCCGGGGAGCCATGGATGTGGAGAATGAACTTGGCCTTAATTCCACACGAACCTAGAAAGGAGGTCACTTGTTCTGCAGGGTTGCAGAGTAAGGTTTCCATACCTGCATACCATCAGGGTATATTAGAGGCCAGCTGCTGGTCCCACCATGGTGTATCTGTCCAAAATAAAGGTGCCAGTGGTCATGCTCCTGGTCTGTACCACCACACCAGAGAGGAAACATTTTCTTCAACAGCCTTAATGATGAGAATGGCACCTGGAGCTAAACAAATAATTCTTCACACAGGACCTTTACACCAGCCCTTCTCAGCCTGCAAACCGCTAAGCAAAATTTTCCCACCGTGGTGAGTCACCAGATCCTGATCCCTGAGCCTGAAAACCACGTGGAGGAGGAGTTGGGAGGCAGAAAGTGAGAGCTACCCCAGCCCTGAGCTCTGCATCTCCCTGGGTCACGCTGGGCGCTGGGCCACAGGGCTTCCTGCAGAGGCTCACATCCACCCCCGGTCCAGCACTGGGCTTCCTTTGCACAGTCACACACCTCTTCAAACCAGTGGGAATTAGAGGCTCTGTGATCCAACTTTCATGATTCAGAAGCTCACAATTCTGCGGGATGTGGGTGCTTCCCTCGTGTGGGACATCTGAAAGGCCAAGCCTTGCTCATCTTCAAAATTACAAGCAGTGTTTGGGTATCCTTCATGTCGCAGCGCAATTTCCAGGATGAAGGCACAAGCTACACCCCTTTATGGTAAGCGTGTTTTAATTTAGACCTCTGTGATGTAAGACCCTGAAAAGTGCATTTGAAATTGAAAAGGCAGCTCATCCTCAACACTAAAGGCACAAATACGATACCACAAAACATTTTCTGAAGGGTGTGCCCTCTTCAAACACACCTTCATTGGAAAGATTAAAATTCAGGAGAGAGAAGGCACATGTCTTACAGTCATTATTAAAAAAAAAATAAAAAAATAAAATAAAAAAAAAAGTTGGTGGAAGCATTATAACTAAGAATCTAAGTTTAATTCTCTATCCAAGTTACATGTTGGCACAAGTGCAAAGGAAAGGGCTCTTGTTTAGGCAGCAAGTATTTGTAGGTGCAAACACTTCTTTGAAGGGTGAAAAATGTGTTTCATCTGTAGAAAGTTATTTTTGAACGTGGAAATCAGGGCATACAGAATTTTCCTAAGGTGGAAATGCACACTGGAGCACTTTTACTCAGGCCACACCAGGCAAGTGTCTACAGCCACATTTGGTTTGATGGGGCAGCTTTCATAGCAGCACTTAATTTTGAGCCATGATGATACAAACTATAAGAAGAGAATTAGCAGTGTGGTATTTAGGCTTTGAAGCATTTAACTTCACTCCAAAATTCTCCTGAGTTTGAAGTAATTCTGGTATGTGTCAAAAACATGTTAGAATTTATTTCTATCCTTTCTGATTGTAAATTACAGGGGAATGGAGGGGCTCAGGGCATTCAAATACCACCCAGCCAAGCAACTACACACACATAAACAAGCACAGGGAATTAAACTTGAGTGAATGTTGTTTTTCTGTCCTAGATGACTCCCAAATGCTCCTGAGTTTGAGTCCTCTCCCTGACACTTGGGTATCTCTTGGGCTGTGATTTCTTCTGCTGTAATGGAAGACCAACACTCCCCCACTCCTACAAATTACTATGAAGGATACCAATAAAAATTAGTATATAAGACCAGACAGGATTACACAGACGCTCTAACGGCATCAAAAGTAACAATATATCATCTATGAAATATTTTTAATTTTTTTTTCAAGATCTCGTGTTTCCCAGTGATTCTCTTCCCCCAGTGCTTGGAAAACTAACATAAGAAAATTCTGTATAATGGAGTGTCATTGTTAAAAGGTCAAAGACCTTTTGGCGTAGTTGTGTGCAGCAAAGTAAGTTACTGCAGAGTTTCCACCACTTCCTGCTGTAGCAGATTTTATGACCAAATAAACCTCTGGTTATGACTTTGATGACAGCTGTATGGTAATGGCATGAAGCCCTTTCCACTGGTAGCATTCTTCAGAAAGGACAAGGCAACAGGCTCTAGTGACCTGTCTCAAAAGGTGTCTTGCTCATCCTGTTACCTGGGAAGGTAAAGTCCATGCAGAGGCGATAGAGTTGTCCTTGCCACAGGGAGGTGAAAATCACCTCTGCTTTCCAGGCTCACAGGATTTTAAAAAGGACAGCTATTCATGTTGCTTTCAAGAAGACAAAGACTTGTCCTGGTCTGCCTTCCTCCAAAAGAGGAAGGGCCAAAATTCATACTGCCATCTCACAGGACTTTGATCAAGTCTTGTAGGAGAACTTTCACATTTGTTACTTTCTTAGATTGAGAAACATCAAAGAAAAGACTCAAATCTCTTTAGAGCTGAGCAGGAACCAATTTATAAGAAGCTTTTCAATGCCACAGCTATCCAGAGCATTTTGTGCAACAATAAATTAAATACTGGTAGCGTGGCAATGGCTTTGGTACAAGCAGAACCAGTTATATGCAAGGTAATGCATCCAGACCACATAGTTAGGGCAATTCTTTCACCCCTCAATGAATTTTGGACTATAACTCCTGTTATATGGGAGGAGCGGATCAGGTGGGAGAGAAGAAGGATTGAGCAAAAAATGAAGAGCCCAGACTCTGTGATGTGATTGATGAAGACAAAACTGATGGCATTAAAAAAAATACAGACACCAAACTATCATCTTCATAAGCTCTCTGACTCAGTGTTTTGCTTTTTTTTAAAAAAAAAAAGAAGGTGATAAAATGCAGAGAGTCATGCCCACATTGAACACGTGTGACTCTGAAGACATGCATGGCTCCAGCATACATGTGTGTTCTCCAGTGTGTGAAATCAGGAGGCAGGAATTTACCATAAGCCACTGAAGGTACAGAATTGCTATTTAAAACAAAACACCTCTTTTGGATGGCCTGATTCTGCTGCTACTGCCTTCAGCAGGGCTGAATCAGGCACTGATCATCAGTGCCATGTAACTCCTCCCTTACAAACCATCCCTCCAGCCATACTTTGTAAAGCTGCAGTCAAATAATTATCATGTGTTAAAAGTACGTGCAGGAGGGGATGAAATTCTCTCCCTAAACATAGCTCACAGCACATCCATTTAAGTGTAAATGCTGGGGTTTCTAGATTTGAAGAGAAAAACAGAATCAAAGGCAAATGTTTACCTGCCATGGATCCGGGAGGTTTCCTTCACAGTCCCTACAACTTAAGATGAGTCCTCTTGACTGGAAATGAAGCTTGTTTTTCAGATGTCGTCCATTTGCTGTTTTCTAAATAATTCTTCTTGGTCACACTAAACCTTAGATTAACCCCCACTCCTCCCCACTAAGAATTTTATCACAATGGTATTAACTGTAGAAGGAACAAAAAAAGCCCTTCAGCTGCCACTTCAGCACGTCCCATATCTTGGATTGTTTTTACTTTCAACTTTTATGGTCAGCACATACACCCAGCAATAACCAGCCCTCCTTTTCTTTTTGTTTTTTTCTCTAAGAGACTGAAGACTCTGCTTTCTAAAACAAGGGAGTGTCAAGAGCAGGAGTCAAGTATTGCCAGTGTGAAGCTCTCACAACCTGGGCTTGCATTTCTGGGCTTTGTTAAGCCTGGTAGCAAATGCTGCTGGAGATGCAGCTTGTGGGGAGCACGTGGAAGGTCTTGCACCCTGCTCCTGCAAGTGGCAGCTTCTGTTAATAACCATGCATAGAGCAGAGCTGTGTGTCTTTATTCCCTTCTAGACAGAGCTGGATGCCATACTGCAGTGTATGTGCAGTCCCAAAAGGTTTGTGAGGAGCAACTAATTACTTTTCTCCTTAGAACTGGGCAGGGAAGCATAATATGTGTATGATTACAAGGACATGAAAGGAGCATAGGATTATTTTCCATGAGAATCCTTGGGAACATCTTAGAGGATGGCTGTCTAAGGTGCTGCTCTCTGTAGGACCATTAAATTCTCCCCCCAGCTTCTTTGTCGTGTGCTGTGACTTATTCCTGGCAAAGCTTTTCAGTGGTGCACAGGGTTGACCAAGAACCTTCTTCAGCTCTAACTCTCCACCTCTGAGTCCTTCCAGGACACTCATAAGCCATGTGCTATATTTGCCTAGCTGGACTTGTTATGAGGATGTTGACACAAGGGAAAATATCTGCCTGGAGAAGAGGGTGGACAGGCACCCTTTGAAATCGGATTTTGACAAGCATCTGTAAAGTTCTGTGTGGGTCAGTGTCACTGAGCAGCCCTGAAGCTGAGGGCTGGATTAAGGAGGATGCAAACTGTACACACAACTCATTTCCCCTGTGTACCATATGCCACTAAACGCCTGACTCAGCCATGTCCTCATTTCCATATTTCAAAAGCTTAATTTAACTCCAGAAACCTTTCCTGATTGATACCTGGGGGGCAGTTTCTGCCATGGCTGGGCCTGGACTGGGTAATCCTGCAATTACAGCTGCTCAGACACTGAATAGGACCCTCTACTCACAGCAAGACACAGCAAGGGAAAAGAAGGTCAAGCCACGGAAACTGGTTTTGCCAGAGTAAGTAGGCAACTGTTCATCATGTCACCTGCTGAGGCCAATCAAGGAGCTCTGCAATAAAGGGGACATGGGTGTTCAGAAGGGATGGTCTCACAATAGCTGTGGAAGAAAGGGAGGAACACCCAAGTGAAGGTAACTTTCTGAAACACATATAAGGGTTCAAGCCTAATTCAAATAATCCCCAAGGAGGGGAGAAAAAGGTGTGCACAGCTCTGGTGTTTTTCCCAGATCCATCCACTTTTGTGCTCCCTGAAGTAAAACCAGTTTATTTGACATCTGGTTGTTCAGCTCCCATGAGGCCCTGGAAACAGCTGTATCAAAAATGCAGAAACCTCTCAAGGGTGGAAAGGCATCCCAAGAGAAAAGCAGCCCTTCCCTCAATGCTAAAAGTAGCCCAGCTTTAGGACTAATCCTAGGTTGTTGTGACACTTGCAGAGTTCATGCACATTATTTTTTTTTATTTGATGGGCCAGGGCACGCTGAGTTGGGAATGAACAGAAGCAAAGCACAACTGGGGAACCAATAGTGGTAAGTGAAGGTTTAGTAGCAGTTTTTCCTTCCAAGCATTCAGCGCAAAAAGGTAAGCAAGAAGCTCAAGAAGCAGCTGTGCACCCATCTCTTGTTGAGTCCATGCCAGGGACTCAGCTCTAGTGGGACTCACAAAAACATCATCCTGCATCACTGTGTCTGAAGGAATATCCCCCACCAACACTGCTGTCTCACTAAACCTGCTAATGCCACCCTCTCACCAGGGTGGGGTGGGGGTGGGAAGGCTGAAGTGCTGAACTCAAGATCAGAGCATTTTCCTGCTATCTGCACCACAAAGACAATGTGTCATGTGCTTGTGAGATTACAATTCAGGTTTGTTATCATCCCTTTATATCAAAAGGAAGTTATGCACACAAAGGAAACACCAAACCATCGTGTCAGGAGCGCTATAAATCACATACTGATGAATCTTACGAAGGCAAGCAAGAGAGTGCCCAGTAAGAAGAGAAGGGGTTTGAAAAGACCCCTTTTCCTCACAATCTCCTCATTTCAATAAACTTTGCTTTTATTTCGAAAGAGGGCAAAGGAAAGTGCATGGCTTTGTGAAATCTGCTACAAATGACAGCAGATTTGTCCCCTACAAGTGACTCATGGCTGACTGAATGTGCTGGTCAATGCTTTCCCAGCCATCAGCACAGTCACTGCTGTTGCCCAGATTGATCCCTTGGTGTCCTGAAAAGTCACACAGGAAACAGAACAGAGATAGCCTAAACTTTGTTGTCACTTTCCGTCCCAGTAAAACACAGGGTTACAAAGAAACAAAACATGGAGAAAACAGTGGGACAGTCAGTTCTTTGGCAAAGCAGCCTATCTGGCAGGGAAGGTCCTTTCTGCTTTCCTACTCTGATCTTACAACCCGCTGGAAGGACATCCTGGAAAGACTGTAAGGAGCTCTCCACCTCCTCTTCCCCTGGCAGGTGCCCGAAATGATCCCAACAATTCTCCAAACCATATGCTGAAGTCCCACTCTTGCTGAAAAAAATCCCTCAGTATTTCCAAAATCTGTGACCTCCCAAAAAGTGTCAGCTCTGAAGGATTTCAAACTGATGGCAAATGTTGCAGATTGTTTCTGTGGCTCTTAAATTCTGAGCCATTATAATGGGGGGTGGGGGGAAAGCACAGATGTTATCAGTGCGTTTAAAATAGGATTGCTGTTCAAAAGAGTTATCTGGGAGGGGGGTAATTGTCTGGAGGATGGCATGATTCAGGACTGCTGACTTCCACTCCTCACTCATTCAAAGTCACTGAGTGAGTCAGTGGAAAAATCATTGAATTCAGCACAGTCAACAGGGTACCGAAATTCATATTTAGGTTCCTCAATCAACAGTGGGGAAGATTTCAGCTCAAAGGTTTTAAAAACAAGAGTAAGTGAAGGTAGGAGGCTACATTGCACGTCTGCAGTAAATGCCATCCTAAAGTTTGCCTCTTCAAATTCCAGTGCTTCTCACCCTAAATAAGTGCTAGCTAAAGGTGTAACAGCACCCAGGGATGTCCATTGCACTCCAAGTAGAAACGAGGTCCACATGCCAGATTCTCAGCAACAGCTAAAACATTACTTTGCAAAATAAATGTTTCTTTTGAATATAAAACACAGGATAGTCATAGCATGCAAGTAATTAGTATGCAGAGGCTGCTGCCTTGAAGCTCTGCCACCAATGGGTAATTAATTCTAGGTAGTGTAAGGATCACATCACAGGGAAGCAGTATTCTGTGCCTGAGCAGAAGCTCTGTATACAAACAACACAAGGCACAAACAGAAATTGCACCTCTGAGAGGGAGCCTTTTCATTCACAAAAGTCAGTCATCGTGAACACACTGCTTGCAAGAACCGGCACAGTAACCTGAATATCAGAAAAATAAAATTGAGTCTCTACCAGTATGACAGTAATAGCAGGAGGGTTGTGCAGTGAGAGAAATCATTCAGAGAATACATCGCTCAGCAGCTTCTAAATTAGCAGGACAGTGAAAGCAGAGATCAAATATGAGATCTTGCAAATCCACAGGAAATGACTCAAGAAGCTAGATCAAGTAAAGCTTCAGCTTCCAAGCCTCAGACACATTTGCTTCTCACCAGTGCACACAAAACATGAATACATAAAAATTCATCCAGATCATACAAGCTCTCAAGTATTAATCAGACAGTGATTAATATCCAGTCCTCCTCAGTGGTATATGCATTGTGATGGCCTTTTAATTACATGACTCTGCCCTGGGTTTTTCACATGGCCATAATTCTCTCCTTATTTTGTAGTAACCAACTGCTAAATGCCATTCTCCCCACTTCAGGTGTATCGATGTTTCTGCTGACCATGGAAATTTTTGGCATAAAATATTTTAAGGATGTTAGAGGTCTGTGCAATCACAACATCCTTTGAAAAAGAAAAATATAGGATGGGTAGAAATGTGTCAAATTATTACATCTGGTCTTTTACTGTAGAGCAGCTGAAGACGTCCCTGCCATTTCCTTGCCCCCAACTGCTTACTCCAGCCCTGACACTTCCTTTTGCTGCCAGCTCAGCTTTGCCAAGATATTTATCATGCCATTCTGCAAGCTGGATCCTTGAATAACTTTCCAAAATAAAGAGGTATTGGGGGCAGGGGGGGTATTATTAGCTGGAACCATTCAGCAGATCCAGCAGTGTCACTCCTCAGCTGGGGGATGCGTTAGCACAGCGAAGGGAGTGACAAACTGTGCTGTGCAGAGGAATGAATGGCTGGGAAGGGAGTGGGGACACAGGGAGTATTTCCACCCGAGAGAGAGCACAGCCATGGGCTGCCAAGGGCTGGGAAGCAGGCTTGCACTCTCACACATTGTCTGGTGTTATGGCTAAACTGCTGGCAGTGGCAGGAGCATTACAATAAAATTGCATTGCAGTGCATTCTGGTACCACCTCCAAAGGACATGCTGCTGCTTCCTCTCCCTGGGGCATGACTGCCCAAGAAGAAGACTTCAAAGCTTTCATTAGTTCTTGCCTTTGTCGCATTACTAGCAGTCCACAGATTTTTCTCCAAGTTTCCATTTCTGTTCCTGAAAAGAAAATTAGCAGCACTTAGAAACTGAAACCCAATGGAGCAGAAACACAATTCCACACCAAAAGATGAAGGTCCCTTGAAGACTAAATCTCAGAGTCTAGACTTGAAAGGTAAACCAGTAAGTGGCTCCCTCAGGAATTGCAGCTGTTTCGAGATTGAATATCCCTATGCAATGAGAGCAGAGACAGCACATTTCTCTACCTGCAGTGGGAAAGGGATGCTCCAACAGGAGGGGCCTATGGAAGCTGGAAGGGCAAGTGATGAACTTGGTTGGGACAGACATATTTCTTTTCCCAGGATTATCTGCTCAGAGATAGAGAAAGCCAACCCAAAACTTACTGCTGGTTACTCAGCTTCATGGGCCAAACTTTCTCTTCAATAGTCGGCTCCTGTTACCCCCTTCCCTGTGGACCAAGACAGTCCCAAGGGCAGATGTCAAGGTGTAGCTATGGACACAAGTTGTGGGGGGTATTTGCACTATTCATTGCAGCAAAAAAACCCACTTAAACTGTCATCCAAAAAAAGCTGCACGATGCTACCAGCATGCCAGCACACGCCCCACAGCGATGCTGAACATGACTGCAAGGGGCAATTTGAGCTCTTGTAGAAGCAAGATGCAGTGAGAAGAACACAAGGGCGGTGAGAAACCACATATATGGGCTGAGGAACCCCATCACCCCAGAACGCACTGCTCTGGGGGCAATGCTGGCTCCCTGGGCTCTTCTTCTACCCACCAGCTGCCAGACCCCTCACTTGGCATGTGGCACTGCGGAATGGAAACCCTTCCTATGGGTCTCATCAGCCATGACAAGAAGCTGTGCCGTGCCAGGCTGCCCTGGGCCAAACTGAACCCAACTAAGCCAGGTTGGGCTGAACCCAGCCAGGCTGGACAGGTCAGATCGAGGTGAGCCAAGATGTCCAGAGAGGGTCAATGAAGCTGGTAAAGGGTCTGGAGCACAAACTCATATGAGGAGCAGCTGAGGTAGCTGGAGCTGTTTAGCCTGGAGAAAAGGAGGCTAGGGGATGACCTTATCACTCTCTACAACTACCTGAAAGGAGTTGTGGCCAGGTGGGGATCAGTCTCTTCTCCCAGGCAACCAGCGACAGGATGAGAAGACACAGTCTTAAGTTGCACCAGGGGAAGTTTAGATTGGATATCAGGAGGAATTTCATCACGGAAGGGGTGATTAGACATTGGAAGGGACTGCCCGACGCAGTCTTAAGCTGCACCAGAGGACCTTTAGGTTGAACATCAGGGGAATTTCATCACAGAGGGGCTGATTAGACGTCGGAATGGACTGCCCAAGGAGGTGGTGGAGTCACCGCCCCTGGAGG
>VXAU01002531.1:414545-456628 GCA_013399695.1 Formicarius rufipectus
GGGATCTCAGCCCGGAGCTCTCCCGCAGCATCCCCACCGGCAAACCATCACCCCTGCCCCGACCCTGGCAAAACGTCTCATGGTGCCCTTTCCCCTCCCTCCACCCNTTCTTCCCCAAAATAAAACCTAAAGCTGTCGCGGTAGGATGGCAGGAAGGGCTTTTTTTTTCCACGCCGCGCTGGCCCAAAGGCTGTTCCTGGCTATCTCCTTCGGGGTTTTGACAGGCAAGAGGAATGAGTCACTGGCGTGCAGGACTGGGTCGGTGCCAAGCGCCATAGGATGTACTGTGCTTTAAAATGACTCCTCGCAGGGCTTATAAAGCAGCGTCAAAATTGTGCAACTTTTTTTGGCTCGTTTGGAGCCTGAAAAAAAAAAAAAAAAAGAACCTTCATAATTGATGGCATGTGCCGCACTTGCACCTTCGTCGTGGTAAACTTGTTTTTGGGGTGATTTACTAGAGAGATGTGACTGGCGAGGGAAATGCCTGTCTTCTGCCTGCAACGTGTATGTTGAGAGGAATTGTTTTGGCAGCTCTTAATGAAGAGGCTATAAATACGTGTTTATGTGTAGCTTCTCAAATTGTGGTTATTTTGAAGTTGGTAAGGTTCTTGAAACAAAAAAAGAATAAGTTGAGTTTCCCTCACAAGGATTGCTATGGCCTGACAGGCTGGAAAAATGTGGCCAGCTCGTTTCCAATAAAAACCTGCCGGTTCCTCGTGTGGTTCTTGTCTAATTTTGCGAACTGGACTAGAGGACTAGAAGTGGGGTCCCTGTCTCTGGGTTTGGGAACATGGGGCCAAACCTAACCCAATTTCAGTGGACAAAATCTGGCGCTCACCAGCCTTCATCTTGTGGCAAGATACAGCTCCAGATGTGTTTCCCTGCAGGGCTTGGTGTGAAGGTGAGTTTTAGTGCAGGACAGAGATCACTTGGCTCTGATGGTTGGTTGGGGGTTTATTTTTTGTTAATTGTAGGCTGCAGCTTGTTTTGGAGTAAATTCTTCCTCCACATGCTGATGGAGGCTTCAGCTTGGTGGGTTTCATGTGAGTCCCCACCCGATCTGGGGAGGTGAGTCCTTGGGTCACACCACCACTCCTGGGGTCACCAGGCAACCCAGCAACGTTGTGCTTCAATCCCTGGGAGGTGGGAATGCTGGTGGCCATGGACAGCTGGTACACAACCCATTCTCAAGCCAGCAATCCTTTTTATTGGAGTCTGGATGTTTTGGCTTTCAGGATAAATGATGCCTCGTGGTCCTTACCCACAGCAGCTCTTTTGGAAGCCGTGGTTGGGCTTGTCAGAGTTTAGTGCAGGCCTTTGCCTTGCAGGGCATGGCGAGGTGTTTTAGGTAAGCCATGGTTTCCTCTGTAAGCTCCTCGCTTCCAGCCTTGCATTGATTGATAGCGTCGCTGAAGCCGGTGACTCATGAGTTGTTTTTTCATTTCGGTGGTGGGTGAAGTGATTTGATTTTTTTTTTTCTCCAATATATAAGGTGCTAAAAGAAATAAGGACAGGCTCTCCTGATAAGTTTTCTCAAGCTGTCAGAACAATGGTAGTATAGCGTGCTATTTGCCCTAGATATCTGGCTTTAATTTGCATAGCTATTCTTGTTTCACTGAGTGCACTGTGAGCAAATGTTAACGGCCAGATTACCAAAAAAAAAAAAGAAAAGGACCACTGTCAGGATGCTTTTTAAAATAACCCTCTTCAAGTAAATAACAAGGGTGTCTCCCCTGGAGTTTTATTGCCTTTTTTTTGAATAATTTCTTGAGAACATCTCCATAAGATTTTGAGGTTTTGAGACAATTTATAAAACCGAGGAGGGGGAAAAAATAGGATGGTGGAAACTCATCAATGCCTTCACGACTGCACCATTTCAGATCGATACTTAGAGGTCAGTTTGTCATTGCAAAGCGAGCGCCTCGTTCTACATCTCAGCCTTTATTTCTGCTTCCCTCCTTCCCACCCCAACACGGTGCAGGGTGGGAAGAGGATGGGGACGCCTGGCAGTAAATCAGAGGCTGGAAGCTGCGTGTGAGCGGTGGGAGAATTCGGGGCAGCGCTGCCTCTGCACCCAGAGGATGGGCAGAGAGCCCTCTCCAAAATCCCCGGCTCCCGCATGGACCGCTGCCGTCTTTCCCAGGGAGAAGGGAGCCGAACCCTTAGGAGCGATTCGGCTGTGCCCGGCGGCTGCCGCCGGCTCGTTCCGATGCACGGTTCCAAGAAAGTCACAGGAAGTAATTAAATGGGAAAGGTCAGGGAACGAGGAAGTGTTGGTCCGCAGCCTTTCTGTGGCTGGGATGGAGCCGCGATGTCCTGCCGAGCCCGGCAGCAGCCGCGTCCCCGCAGCGTCCCCGCCGCTCCTCGCAGAGCACACCCCGCTTATTCCAGCGGGCTCCGAGCGCCCCTGCCAAGTGTTTGCAAGCGGGACCGGTCTCCCGGAGGTTTTTAATGAGCTGGGTTAAGTGAGAGGTGTGCAGGGCTGCTGTGGTGGTGTCCAGGACAGCAGAGCGTGGTGTGGGATCGCGCCGATGCCTTTTGCCTGGTCTAGAGAAAGAAAATTAAACTTAACTCTCGTTTTGTTCTTCTGCTGGTCCCAAAACCCCACTTTGCTCCACCACTGATCAGAGACCAGCGATGCTTGCTCTGCATACCGAGTCCATCAGTGTTGCAGTTTGCCCTTTATGCTGAAAAAAATACTTTATTTCTTTCCCTTCCTCCCCCCTCCCTTAATTTCCACTGTGTTTTTGCCCAGTCCAATACTGATGATTTTTCTGGAGATATCAAAGGCAGCTCATTCAGCCAAATTATTTTGCTGCAAGTTTCAACCAGGGAGGAGGGCATGGGACACGCTGCGTGTCATGACATTATTGCTCGCAAATAGGACAGGAAGTGAAGGATTGCCAAAATATAACTGTTTATTTCTTGGCCTGAAAACATGCTGGTTCAAAATACGACATGTAAGTAGCTGCTTTGTTCAGTCATTGGGAGAAGTTGCTGTTTATAAGGAAATAATAGGTCTGTTGGATGAAAAAGGGGAAGGGGTAGAAGGGGTTCACCCTTTCTCCTCTTTCTACTTCTGTCTTGGAAATGCCTTGAAAAGAAGTTGTAGGTGGAAGATGTATGGAGAGGGTATTTTGTCAGACAGCTGGAAGGGAAACCTGTGGGAAGAGAGTTGCCACAAGCGGAAGGGAGATGGATTTTGAATTTCTCAGCACATTAGTCCACACTATGGCCCTGGGCAGCGTTTGGATAACCCAAATTCTGCCTTGAGGGGGAGAAACCTAAACAACCCACCTTTGGGTCAAGAAATAAGGTTTTTTTGGTGTGACTCCCCCTCATCCAGAAGTGTGGTGGGATGCTTTTGGAACACGGGGCAGATGCTGCACCAGCAGTGGGATCATCTTTGACCTGTTTTTGCAGCCTGTTTTTTATCTTGCCGGGGCACACCCTGGAGCGTGGGTTAAAAGGTAGGTTTTATCTACCTGTTTAATTAAATCCCGAGGCTGCAAACAAAAGTACGTTGTGTGGCAAGGCTCGCTCTTTACATGGGCTTGGTTTGCTGGTAGCTGGATTTAAACCACAAGATCGTTTCCTGTTGGCCACCAAATTGCAGGGAGATGATAGTAGTTGTCCTCTTCCTTCCTGGACCAGACTGGAAACTAGGAGCCCAGGAATGAGACACAGCTTAACTATTGGTTTCAATCCCTCCTATTTCTTTCTTACACACTCTGGCATGCTTGAGGAATCGATGAATTCAATTTTCTTCCCTCCAGCAGAATGGCCATAGGAACTGCTCCCTACAACAAATTCATTGAAAAATGCATTTTTTGGTTTTGTTTTGGCTTTTTTTTTTTTTCCCCTTTCTTTCCCCTCCTTTTTATAACAGCAGAAGGTGATCCTTCTTGCAAGAGCGGGGTGGAGAGGGCACAGAGATCAGTGAAACTAGAAGTGCAGCTCTGGAGACTGGTTTTGGTATATGCCATGTTTGCATTGTGAAGCATTTGATTTTTGGAGGACTTCCACTTCTAAAGCAGTGCAGAATTTTAAAAAGAAGAAAAATAAAAAAGGTCAGTTGACTAAAAAAAGGCACAAATAGACTGCTGAGTTGATTGACAGCAGATGCAAGCCGCAGCAGTCCCCATTTCTGTGGACTACCAAAAGCAAGCAAGAGGCACTTGTCCCATAAATCTCAGCACTGGAAAGAGAGGTCTGCTCCAAGCTTGGCAGCACGCAGAGCAGGGCAGCATTCTTGCTTTCACTGACCATTTCTTCCCACCCTGACCGTGGGTAAACTCAGCTGATGGTTTCTAATGCTTTCTTTTGTGTGTGTGTGTGTTTCTTTTCTTACCTATTGGTTTTCTGCCAAGATCTTGTGAGTTTTCCTTCCTTCCCATTTCGCTACCCACGTCCACCCCCTTTCCTTGTCAAATTTCCTTTAATCATTTATTTTTCTGGTGCTTGCTCAGTACTGAAAACCTGACCCTCTCAAGCTGCAGAAAAATGTAGCTGGGCTGTGTTGGCTGCCTTCTTGATGCCTTTCCTCTGTACCTAACCCTCACCTTCAGTTTTGCCTCAGCTTTTCAGAGCAAAGGTTATGTTTGCCCAGGTATTTTCTCATGCTTTGGCTCCTCGCAAGGCAAACCATCTGCTGGCCCCCTCTGCTTGGGGAGTCAAGGGTGCTGGTTTGCAGGATGGAGCTGGGGTGAGGGGCAAGGGCAACTGGAGCACCAAAGCAGTGCCCAAATGCTGCCCACTGGCACAGATATTTTTTGGGGGGGTTTATCATATCAGTGTGACCATTAGTGTTGGGCCCCCAAAAACAGAACCATGCTCCCAGCCTCTTTTCTCCTCTCCAACTTGATGTCAGACAAATGTTGGGTGGGCAGATGGATGTAATCTCTAAGTCCGGAGGATGTCTTTACTCCGTCTCGTTTTCTGTCCCTATTTCTTTTCCCCTACACTCTGAGAGAGGGTGTGACTTTTGTGTCTTGCGTATTTTATTTCTCTTCCTTCTTTTGACTGGGAGCAGGACTTCTCTTGCTGCAACCTGACAGTATTTTCTTCTCCCATCAGGAGAAGGTGATCACCGTAACATGCACCTGATGTAGCCATTGGAGTGAAATACTGTCTGTCCCATGCAGTAGAAGTAGATGCTTCACCTTAAAATAAGGTGTGTTTTATCAAAAGCAGCATTACAAAGTCTGCTTTCAAGGCTGTTGGAGACCTTTCTGCCAACAGCTGGCAGGTTCTGCCTGTTGCAGTAGATCTAAGTGAGATTTAACCCAAATTACTGTTTTTGTCTTCAGTCTGCTTGTTCTTAAGCTCTTTGAATAACTTTATTCTTTGACTTTCTTCGCTTGCAACTCACACTTCAAGGACTATGTTTTGGGGTTTTGTTGTGTTTCCCCACCCCCCCTCCTGTGTTCTCGACTCCTACATGTGCTGCAATCAGAGGAGAGATCTTGAGTCTATCAGTTGAGTATTGCTGATGGCTATTCCAGCTAGGAAGGAAACTTCTTACTGGCAGGCGTGGGGAGGAGGGGTTGCAGGGCTTTCTAACAACATAAGTTGATTTCCCCATCTGTGGTGTTTTCAAAAACAGTGGGATTGCAGAGTTGCCCAAAGTGCTTGGACTTTGACAGCAGTGCCTGGCAAGGAAAGAAGCCTTTCAAGACTGATACAGTGGTGGAGCTTGTTCCTTCCTAGCTTGTTCTTTTTGTCTGAGGTACTACAGAAACTAGGCAAAAGGCAAGGCAGAAGTGGTGTCTTATAATGGATATTTTATTTGTGTGTGTTTCAAATGGGCTTTCAAAAGTAACATCAGGACTCGTTATCTGCATACATCTCTCCCTAGGAACAAAAAGTGTGTGTCTCTTGTTGAGAGCAGCCACTTCCCCCCACTTTTTTTTTTAACAGGAAAGTTGAGTTGGTCGCTGTTCCACCTCTGCTGCTGCTCTTTGCCAGACTGGCGCTGATGGTGCTGGGGGATGTGTTGTAAAACCTGATAGCGTCTTTTGATCCTGCGTTGGGGAAACACATCTCTCTGCTTGTAAGGACCTGCGCTGCCGTGCAAGGACAGGAGTGTGTTCTGCACATGCACTTAAGTCCCAAGGAGATCTGGAAGCACTTAAATTTTTTTTTTCTTAACTGCATTATACATACATCCTGTTTGGATAGTCCCACTCCTCCTTTTGTTGCCAGTTAAAAGTGGGTCTGAGGACTAGGCAGCTTCCCTCCCAGTGCTGTACATTAAAGTGTTGAGCTTTGCTTCCCTGTTTGTTGAGTAGCTGGGGGCAAGATCAGTTTCCACTGCACTGTCTGAAATCCACTGAAGGCATTTGCACAGCAGTCAGGGTTTCAGAACGCTGTGGGGAAATCACAAAACTTCTTCCCTAAACATTTGGAGCCTGTTGCAGCACCAGTCTCACCTACCAACTCCTTCCTGGTCCTCCCTCGCCTGCGGAAAGACAACATTTCTTAAATGGTGTGGTTTTCTAGGAGTTAAGTCCATGCTTAGGATTAGTTGATGCCACTAGCAGCAATTAGCAACTGAGCTAAAGCACATCTATGAGTTTTTGGGGTTTTCTTTATTTTTTTTTTCTTTCTGAAATTCTAGACCATTCATGCATTTTATTTATTTATTTTTTAAATTCAGGTGCTGGTGGTGAAAAGCATTTTTGGGGTGGGGACAGACATGAGGTGGAAAAAGGGTCTCCCACAGCCTCGTGTATATTTGGTTTTAGGTGTGGGGGAGTTTCCCCTCCTTTAAATATTGGCAGCACTCATTTTTCTGCAGCTGTAATGACCCCTCACCTGGAGCACCTTGAGCAGGTCCCCGTGGTGAGTGGGATGCTGCCCAAACAGATACCCACCATCATGTTCATCCCCTCGCTGAAAGCCGAGAGCTCAGCTCACCTCTGCTCGCTGCATTTCTTCTGCTGACATGTCCAGGCACTCCCACCTGGCTTTCCAAGTGCTTGGAAGGCATGTTTACCTGGTTTTACAAGTGGAAAGGTATGCCCCCGAGCTGATGGAAGGTTACTAACTAATGCTTCAAGTTGCAGCACACAGGGAAGTGTGTGCTTTGCCTCAAGTTGGGACAAAAGGAGGCAAGGGGCGGGTGAATTGCTGGGATTGTGCCTTGGGAGTGAGCAGCATCCTGGGCTCACCTCCTGGCTGGAGTGCCAGGAGGGCACCACCAGGACAGTTGTCCTTGGGATCTTGTGAAATCTTGAGGACTGAGAAGAGAGAAGGTATCCAGGTGTTAATACTGGAGAGCTGTTTCTTTTGTCTTGCAGTAATCCAACGGATGCCACAAAGAGCTGCTGGAAGGCACCAGCAGAGCTGGCAGAGTGCACTCGCTGCGGGGATCTGGCTCTGGGGTTGCAATTATTTACAAACTGTCTGGTTCTTAAAAGTTGTGTGGGGATCTGAAAGTATCACCTGGGCTAATTTAGAGTGTGCTTGGCGTTTCTCAAGTGTGTAGCTTAGTTTTTGGTCAATTTATTTGTGTGATTTCTCTAATGCTTGGATCTTTGCATCTCTCCATCATTGGGCTGTACTGTGTGCGTGAGGTCAGAAGTCCAGTGGTTCAGTGGGGTGAGGAATGCCTGATTTTGCCTTAGGTGGCCCATGTAGCAAGTCCTGATCATGCCAAGCAGAGAAATTCACCCTCCTCTGCTGCCAGGTTGGCTGCTGAAGAGCTGTATGGGAGAGCACATTGCTGAGAGTGGATTCCTTCTTCCATCCTCTCCACAATTTCAGCAGTGCAGCTGCCTTATGTGATCACATTTCCCAAAACCCAAGGTGCCTGCTTTCTTAGTGCTGATTTTTTTTTTTTCCTCCCAAAGTTTTAATTTTAGTTCTTTAACTTTTATTAAAACCTCTGATTGCCTTGGTGGAAATGGAGAGCTGGGATAGACACCCCTGTTAGAGCTCAGTGTAAATCCCAGTATTTCAGGGGCTTGTCACACTCCCATGTATTTAAGTGTGTGTATATACATTGCATAGAAGTCACTGATACTTCAGCAATGGGGTGGATTTTTTTGTTTTGTTTTGTTTCTAAATACTAGTGAAATTACAGCAAAAACTTCATGGCTGGAGATTTATCGTGCTGCCAACATAATTCATCCCTGACTGAAACTTGGCATGGACAGTGCTAAGCTGGTTGCAGCCCGTCATTGCTTTGCATGTTGTTACTGGATGGATGCAGTTTGGTGACTATAAAGATAAAAAGGTCAGGAAATGGTACAGAGTTTTATAAAATAGTCATTCTTGTACTTGCATTGCTTGAGTGACCTCGTGTTTTTTAAAAAGGCACCTGGTGTTTAGTTGAACCAGAGGAAGAACTTGGTGCAGAGCTTGTTTTCTCTGTTTGAAAGCAGGAATAAAATGATGTGGTACAATTAAACCACTAGAGTTTCTTAAGAGAAAAAATTCCTTTTGTTTTTTTGGGTTTTTTTCTTCTGTGAAGGTATTTGGCATTTTGATATAGTAATACTTCCTAAGAGTGTGTTGAATGGCTGGAAAGTTATTAAGCAGTGCTGGAGATGAACTTCTACTTGTCTGAAGGAAGTGAAGTGCAGAGAGTTAGCTAGGTTGGTTAAAAGCAATAAATAAAGTAATTGAAGGGGGAGTGATAGGAGAGGGGCAGGCTGGTGTGGAGATGAGCTGGAGACTTACAGAGAGCACGATCTCACAAATGCAATCAGGAAGTTCTAGAAATACCCTTTATAAACACTGCATCCTACAGGAAGAACCTTAAAGCCCAAATAAACCATTTCCTCTTGTGCCTATGTATACATAAACTCCACTGGTTTAGAAGATCTTATCAGGTCAGTGATGTGCCTTTTTACAGTAGTTCCTAAAACAAGTTATATGACAAATGTCAACCTTTGTGTTTTGTGTTTTTTTTAACCCATGAGCTGTTCATCAGGTTTGTGAAGGTCTAAACTTTCCCAGGTCGGTCTGTCTGGATAAGTGACCATTTTTGGTTAAAATGTTTCCAAACACAGAGTTCTGTGGATGGGCAGAGTCAGGAGGGAGGTGGGGGATTTTATCAGTTCGACTCGATGTGTACATGTAGGAGGATGACTTTCCCCAGCTTAAAAGTTAGGATTATAAGTATGTGTTTTATGTAGAAATGATTAACAGACTGCCCATATAGGGGAGGCAGAAATAGGGCTATTTTGATGCCTTGGATCAAACTCTAAGAGAGTTTGTTGGTCCTGGGGTTACCATGGCCATCTTTGGATGATGTTAAAATATGTGTGCTTGTCATACAGTGATGTTTTACCCAACTCCTCTGCTGTGCTGGAGCACTAAATATCTTCCTGCTGTTCTCCAAGATTTATTATTAGGTCCCAGAAATGCTCATGTGCCCAGAGACCAGGATCTAGCCAGGGTCTCCCATTTTTTGGGTGTGGAGATAGAGGTTGGTGTTCCTGTTGACCTCAGCTGTGCTGGTCCTCCCCCAAGCCCTTTAAAATCACAGCCTGTGAATGAAAAAAATTATGGCTTAACAAAGTCTGCCACCAACCATTCATTTGGTTTGGTTCTGCATGCATGCCTTTGAACAAGATTCCTGAAATAAATTTCCAGGGCATGCAAAAAAGCCTCCCTCCTTCATCCCAAACTCCCATAAGCAGCAAAAAAAGACTGTTCCCTGGAGTCAGCAGCCAGATGGACTATTTTAGAAACGGTGGTCCTAAAGATAATAAATTGAAATGCCAAAAGCCCCGTCTGAGGTGTTTTTATCTTGAATACAGGAGTTTGGCCGTGGAGCACTGAGATTCTGCAGTGTTTAGTGCCTCTACATCCATGTAGTCTATATTTTCTTGCTGAGGAAAGCTCTGGATGAACTGTAAACTGGGTTAATTTCTTGATAAAATTCCCTGTTCTGTACAGAAGGCATTAAAAAAGTTACATCTAGCAGGGTGTTTTGTTTTCTTTGGGTTGGTTGTTTTTTGTTGTTTTGTTTTGGTTTTTTTTCTCCTTCCCTTTGCTGTATCTCTAAGGAAGCGTGGGCTACCTTTATCAGAATATTGGTGGAATAGCTTCCCCAACCTTTCATAAGGTCGACTGAAAAAACAAGCAGCCCTCCTTATGGGCAGGAAGGGATAGGGAAAGAAGGGTGTTTGTGTACACTTTCCCATTCATGTTTTAGAAAGAAAATATATAAACTTCTGGAGTCATTGCCCTGTATTTTGTGCGATTATAGGAGCTGAGAGTTGGAAGCTTAATTTGCTTTCTCAGTGCTGACTTAAGAAAAAAGGCAAAGGGGAATAGGAGTGAGCAGGAGAGCACTTACTGCTTTGGGTTTGCCTCTGTTGGCCAAATGCTCTCCACGTTCTGCAGTCACTGTAGCAATAAAATCACAAGGTGCTTTCCTCAGTCAGTTACCTCTGGATTACAAATGTATCTAAGGTTTCTCAGTTGATTTGGGGTAAGATGATACAGAGGAAAATGTGTCCTTTGTTCCAGCACTTAAATGTTGAGATTTCAGTAAGACACATACCTTTTGTGCAAACTTGATATGAAGGGGGAACAAAAGCAGTTAAGTATTACTAGACCGTTTCCTCCTTCTGCTTATTCTCTGCTGCAGGAATGGGAAGAATAATTTTTCACAAGACCATTTACCAGGTTGAGGTTCAACATGAGTCTGGTACCTTCCTGAAAATACTCAACTACAAGTAGCACTTGCCTGTGCATAATTTAAGATGAGAAAAGTTGCTCTGATTTCTGTGCTTGGGGTACAAATCATAGAGGTGGGACTTAAAATGAGCAGTCACTGCTTGGACTTTCTCCAAATGGTCATCCACCGTGGGTCACAGGCAGTGGGATGGATGTCTAAAGCAACTGGGTGCCACCTTTCTCCAATATTAAAGCAACCCCTGCCCTGTAAGTGAGGGTGGGAAAGCCCAGCTGCTTTGGGAGAGGCATCTGGTTCTCTTGTCTCTGACCAGTTGTCTGTGGTGCACTGGGAGACAATATATAACATACACTGTTTGTTGTGATTGATGCTGCAAAGGGCTCATTAATGGACTTCCAGGGATCTAACTGAAAGCTGCTGCTAGTGACTGCAGGGATCATGCCCGTGCCTGGAAGAAGTTGTCTCTTCAGATGGCCAACATTAACTGGCCTTCAGCTGAGAACTGGGCATTAAAGAGAGGCCCTTTGCATCCTCTCATCTTTTTACGAAAGTGACAGTCCAGATCTTAGCATGCATTAAAAAATATTTGGTAAATAGCTACCAGTGTTACTCATGAGTGTGCTTAGAACTGGATTTTTCTTTTTTTTTGCAGTGTATATTGAAGTAAAAGTCCCTGAAGGTAATGAGAGCAGCAGGGGAGAGTAAGCAAGGATAGAATGGCAGAAAAATTTATCTTAACTGGTGATGGTTCAGCTGAAAAAAACACTAATTTTTTTGTCCTGAATCGTTCCAGTTTATGGTTTTATTAACTGCAGTGGTGTGAATTGGGGCTAGTTGGGTCACCCCTTGCTACAGAGGGCACAGGAAGGTGTTTGCTGTGTTTTTCTTAGTCCAGGAGAAGTGAATCTTCTTCATGTCTGCAGATGGTGTCTTCCAGTGTCAGATGTGATGAGTCTTCCTTGGCTTATCATTCAGAGGTGCATTCCTTACCAGATACAGAGCACTTGGCTTTTTTCTTACCTGTTAAGCTTTACCATGTGTTACTTTTTGGATTCTGCAGGGGTCAAATACCCAGCAGTGTGACAGGGGACATGCTTTTGGCTTCAACCCCAGCTGCCTGTTCAAGCCTGCATGCCTTGGGTTCATCCTCATCACCTTGCCTCCATGGTGTCACCCAGATGCATGATAATAGTGCATCTTCAGGTGCTTCCAGAGATAAAAACCCACCAGTTTTGTGCATTTCCTTGGCACTGCAGAGTTCCTGTGATGTTTCTAAAGAAAAAGCAACTCCACTTTCTTCTCTTAAGTGGTGGGGAGCAGAAGGTCACACCGAACCCCTGTTTGCAAAATGTCTTAAAAGAGAGGGGTGCTTTGGGTTTCTGCAAGTTCTTTAACTGAAAAGGGCTCTCTCAGGCATGAGTAGTCATGCAAAAATAGGAAATAGTTTAAACCAGAAACTTAGAATTAATATGCCCCTAGGTGTATGGGACACTCCCATCTTAAGAACATCAGTCTTTTTTGCCTAGAATTATATTCAGGATAGTCCTTTTCTGCGGTATTGTCTGCCCTCTGAGCACCCCAGCAGGTGCAAATCTATAATATATGCAAGCACACTTAAAAGGATATAAGCACTTTCTAATTTGAGATCAAGGTTTCAACACTTCTCATGGACAAGGAGCAAGACTCAGCTTAGCAAAGAGTCGCAGTGAGACACTGTCTTCTCATCACTTGAGATTTTTTCTTTGCTCTTCTGACTGGTCATACATTTCCTTCTGAATTCCCAACCAAGTCCACATACAGGAGGTGTGTCACCTGAAAGGAAGGGTTTCCTTGAATATTCCCTGTATGCTTGTTCACTCAGTACTCCCAGGGAAGTCGATACCCTTGTGCCCAACCAGCCTATCAATGTCCCATTATGGGAACCCCACTGAACACCCCACTGGTGTTTCAAAAGACCTATTCAGGGTCACACAGCGATACACAACCACTCCTTTAAGCTCTCCTTTCCTTAGGTGGATGGAATGAACGTTCAACCCCTTTCCTCTGCTTCTGCATGTGACTTTTTGTCATCAAGAAACTCCCGCTGCTCCCTGAGCTTCTGAACTCCTCCGGGGCCGAAGAGGGAAACTCCTTGAGGGCTCGCTCCAGCGCCAAATGCCCCCTCTGGAAGCGTGTCTGTACATTCTGTTACAGGCAGGAATTCCTGGCGGTGCCCAGCCTTGGGTAAATAGCCAGGGAGAGGCAGCTGAAGCGTGACGGGGTGGCTGTGGCTGCGAGGAGGGACGGGCGGCGCGCGAGTCCTCGGCGCGGAGCGAACGATGGAGGGAACAGTGCTGTGTTATGAGGAGGCTGTGTGGTGCCTAAAGCTCTGCTCAGGGCCTCTTGCAGGGAGTACAGAAAATGCAGGGAAGTTTGTTGTTGTTTGTTTGTTTTAATCCACTGGTGAATTTTCCTGTTATGCCACGCGTTTCCAAAACGCCTGACGGTTTTAAGTCTTCATCGATGAAAGGAAGGAACCCATGGGGGTATTTTAGTGGTTTGATGTTTAGCTTCAAATTCTGGACAGCAGAACACTTGGAAAGTTTATAATGTTTTTCTTGATGTCCAGGAAATTCACACCTGTATATTGCCAGAGCTGTCCTTACAGCTCCCTAAGTTGGTGCGGTGGCAGAAAACAGAGCAGGGTTTTCCTTGCGTGGCTTGAATGGGATTGTCGTTGGCTGAGCACCTGTTTGAGGCATCTCTTGCTGTGTAATTCGTAAAGGGGATTTAGAAACTCCCTTGACAGCGAAGGTAAATTTTTTAAACCCAGAGAAAACGGACAACTGGAGAAAGGGTAAAGTGCAGCTCGTTGGAAGGTGCTGCATTGCAGGGAACATGAGTGAGTTTCCTCAGTTAATTGTATAAAGAAAGGTTGAAAGGGTTGTGCTTGTTCACAGCTTGTACGTGTTCTTGCTACGTTATATTTAACTTACTCTGAAAACTAGACCTTAAATATGGGGAAGGAAATACCTAAAAGACTAAAATCCAGTCTCTCTATTCATTTTATTTTGGAACATTTTAAATACTGGAACTTCTTTTGCAGCACTGTGGCTTTGTCATTCATGATCTAATTAAAATGTTAAACATAGTAACCTCTTCTGTGCTTCAGAAAGATACTTCCTTCTGTATGTGGCAACTTCCCTCTGCAGAATAGCCTTAGTTTTGTCAAGAGTGCCTTGTTGGTACCTCCAGGGCTTTCGTAGCTCCAAGGTTTGTGCAGCCTATCTCCCCACATGGTGTACCTTGTGTTGTCTATGGTTGTACCTCTGGTTTTGTGCACACTTTTTGGCATTTGGCTTTCCTCTGTATTCTGGATAGTGCATAGTCTGCTCATGTCATGGACCAGAATTGTGGCAGAGTGGATTTTCATTTGATTTTTATTTCTTTAGCTGGGCAGTGTGCTGGATGTGTTCTTCCTTTTGGCTAAAATTAAACATTCTCCCCACCCTTGGACTTCCACTACACGAGGCATGAGAGACATGCAGAGCAGACCATAAGTTGGCATGAAGTTTCAATTAACTGAAGTTTTTTTAGCCAGGGATATGATCTAATTAAGCTTGAAGAGCATGCTTGCCCCAGGTGAATAGAAAGCCTGCCCGGACAAGCATTGTGGCAGGGAGCAAAAATTACTCCCTATCAAAGGCAAAACTTAATTTTATCCTTACAAATCTCAATGAGATGTAGCACTTTGAGCAGCCCATGGATGCAGATTATTGTGTTGCCAGCTGTTAGCAGGTTGAAGTTAATAAAACCAGCTGTTTGGAAATGATGTGAGCATCACTGGGCTCATCAGAGCCATCCTGGCCCATTTCAGGAAAGGAGCCACATGGAGGTTGGCACGTGCTTGGCAGAGTGTCATGAGGAAGTCCCAAGTGCTGTCCAGGAGTGGGATTTTTCAAATAGTCCGTGTACCATCCTCCAGACTGGCAGCAGCTGGTCACTACAGGCACGATGGACATCTGGGGTCAGTGGCACCCTTGGTTGGCAGGAGAGTCCACTGTCAAGTGCCATGAAGATTTTTGAAACTGCTTGACTTTATTATTATTATTATTATTATTTCTGATGTCCCTGGCATGCAAAGTACCCATGGACCTCAAACACTGGTTGATTTAATGGATAAGACAAAATGCTTCATGCAACCAGGGTTGTACAAAGCCAAGAAGCCATGAAATGTTCCAGAAGAAATGTCCAGTGCTTTCAGCATCAGCTGGCTTGCAGCTGTCCTGGACACGCTGTGTTCTCTCACCAGGGCTGCCAAAGCTCAGAAGCCTGCTTTGGACCAGGCACCCAGCATTTTATTTTGCTTTCCTGTTACTTCAGACTGGTTTTTTGTGCTTTCAGGAAAGGGACTTGAAGAGCCAGCCTGAGACTTGTGAAAGTATCTCTGGGGTATTGGCAGATGATGGACATGTCTCTTGGGTATTGGCTCTGACCTGATGATCTTGCCTGCATGGCAGGAGACAAAAGTTTGGTATTTTTGTGAAAGTATTGCAGGTTTTTTTTGGTGGCTCATTCCTCCATCTTCATCTGGAGCAAAGAAAGGGTGAAGCCAGAATATCTGTGTGGCATTTCAAGGTTGAAGTGACATTTCTGGATGACTTCTCAGGGTGCAAAACATAAGGAACCTTAGTGAGCACTGTATAAGGGCTCACCTCAAATACTTAATTAGCCAGAGAGCATAAACTTTAAGTCTTGATAGTGATTTTCTAGAAGCTGATGTTCAAGGACTCTGTGTTGTTGTTGTTATTATTCCAATTTTTGCTTGTAATTGATGTGAGATGTTTAATTACCAATACCAGTAGTTACCACAAGGAGCTACGAGGTGGTGTAGAATGTTTGGTCTCATGAAACCCTGGTAACACTGGGACATGTGGGAGACAAAACCAAAAGGTAGCAAAGGTAACAGCTGCTCTGTTGAATATGTAGCAGTTTGATGGGATTTTAATGTAAGGAGTTACATGGAAAGGGAATGGGAATTGGCGAAAGGCAGGTACCCACTGTTGACCAAACTGACACAGTTCTACTTGATAAAAAGCAAGAAGACATGTGGCTTGGTATATTCTGTATCAAATGAAAAACAAATGCTTAATATTTGATCCAGTGTCTATAAATGGTTATTTATTTGTACAAATGTTCCACGCAAATAGCATCTGCATCTTCATTCCAGTTGTGGTAGAAGTCAAATCCATGTGGAAGGCTGGGTTGATGGTATTGCACTTGCCTTTTTTTAATGTAGATTACTTCCCTCTTGACAGTTAACTAACATCTACTAACTAACATGAAAATTTAATTACATTTCCTAAACTATGAATGCCCCAGTTCAAAGGGATCACTTTCAGTGGACAAAAACAATTCAACTATAAATAGTACTAAAGAGTGAAGTGATGAGGACATACTAGGAGCATAAATATTTAAACCTTTTTTTTCAGGTTAAGTTAAACTTATTTTCTGCATTGATGACTTTCCATGCTCTGGGAATTCTGCAGACAGATGTGATCTTTGTTCTGCTTCTAGGTTGGCACTCCGTACATGTGCATAGCATTGGTTGCAGTGGGAATTATCTAAATTTCTTGCAGACTTTTACAGGAAAAAGGTGGAGCAGTTACTTCAAAAAGATCCTGGGTGAAGACAAATTGGTGTGGTGTCCCCATCTCCTACTCCTCCCACCTCCTTTAATAGCAGAAGACCCCTGGGCAGAGTTGTGCCTTAGCCTGACTCAAGTAAGATATACCTCATGTAGAACACGTGGCTTTGAGTGGCAAAACCCTTAATTTCCAGCAAGTGCTACCTTAATGTTATTGCAGTAAATATACCAAAACACACAGCTGGAGGGAGCACCCAGTGCTGTGGCTGTGAGGGGAAGTGCAACGGCAAAATAACTTGATTTATTGGCATCACCTACAGAACATTGTCCGTGCAGCAACTCATAATGACTTTAGATGAGGTGAAAACTGAGTAACAGCATTGGTTAGGGAGGCAGCAGAGCTATAATGTGCAGGATGGCCTCCCCATCCAACAGCTCTGGGGACCTGGGTGAGGAAACTCTGTGCAGCTGCTTTTGTATTGAGAATGGTGGTGACCTGCAGATGGAGGCTTTTGCTGGTATCTTAAGCTTCAGAAAAACAAATATGCCCTCAAAATAACATAAAAAAAATAAACTTCCCCTTCTTCCTGTTTTTATAGTTCGTTATTTCCTCAGTGTCATGGTTTTGTCTCCAGTACTGTAGATTGTTAATCTTCAGAGGATCAGGACCTTCATAGAAGTATTTCCTGTACGTGTTTATCTGTCTTTTTAACAAATTACTATCTACTTGTTCTCTTCTGAATTTTCCTGCAAATAATAGGAAACCCTCCCCTCAGTAATAAGGCTTTTTGCTAGAAAAAAATCTCGTGATGAATCACTACCAGGGGTTAAAGTACCTTTTTTATTACTTAGTTGATGGCATCCTTTAGGACATCTGCAGGTAGCACCAAATTCCAGAGGTCACTGTCTTTGTGTTGGTTTTTGGAGAAGCATTGCTTCAGCTAAACTTCATTTATTTGGTTGTAAGTGCATCTGGAGGTTGTCCGCTGTCCAAGTGTTAGCTGGACTCCTAGAAGAGGGATGCCACTGTGTCTGGACTTTCTCTTGAGAGCATGGATTTCCACTTAATTTATTAGCAAGGTTGAGTGTTGGCCGTTGGTCAACAGAGGAGTGCCCATTTTCTACCTCCAGCTCTTGCGTTGCCTTGTTATAATGGGATGGGGACAATCTTTTCAGCCACTACACCAAGTTTTGTTACTTTTAGCTTCGCAACTTTAAAATACATACCTTAAATGTGTGCTTGTAAGTATATTCCTTCCAAAATATGCATTTGTGTATGTGTTGGACGGGGGCTGAGCTCCTGAGTCCTCCACGGACTCATTACAGCCCAAGCACATCTGGACAGGGTGAAGACGGGAGGAATGTGGTTTCTCCCCTCTCAAAATTGATGGTATGCATCATCCATGCATTCCCAAGGATCTGGATGAGTAACTGGGTTTCCACCTCAGCCTTCTATTTCGAATGGAGCTGTCATCATCCGGCTCCGTCACTGAACCCGCTGGAGCTGGGCTTGTAACTCAGTGCTCATTCTGGCACTGCTTCAGCTTTCCATGCATTGATATCCCACAGCATCAGCCTGGTGACTCCCAGGGTTGTCCCCGTGGTGGAGAGTTGGGCACCAGCCTCCTCATGGTGTTAACATTAACACAAAGGCATCTCTGGACAAAGGAGCAGCTTACAAGTCCTTGCCCCCACCCCTGAAGATTAATATTAGAAGCAACACTTGTTCAACCTCAGAGTCTTGGATGAGAGAGGGGATTTTTGGTGGTGTTTTCAGACATCTTGCCAACTTGTGATCTGCCATCACAGTGTGAACTGGTTAGCAAAGCTTGTATTCTTGTTGCTTTGGGGCGCTGCGTGCCTGTGTGTGTCCCTTAGGAGGCCAAAAAGCCATTGCTGTTTTCTCTGAAAATCAATCTGTGGTGCAGAACAAGACCTTGCAGGGCAGTCTTGACACTGTCACTCTTGCACTGCTGGTCTTGCCTGGTAGCCAAACATCCTGGTGGAGCACTGAGCATGGAACTGCCCTCCCTCTGCACAAATATAAGCAGAAACCCAAGTCCTCAAGATCTCAAGATCAAGGCTCTTCCTTGCTATCATTTCTCTTTCTCCAAGTTACTTGTGGCCATAGTGGCAGGGGCAGGGAAATCCTAAGCAATGAAGTCAGGCTTGTAACTGGATGAAACTGCCCTGAGGAAAGTCAAGTTTGTAGATGGAGCATCAGAGGGTAAGCACCTCCTGTCAATTTTGCATCCTTGGTAAATAAGAATTAAAGCCCTCATTAAATCAGAGTTTAAGGGGAGGGAAAATAAAAGAAGCCATTTTGGATTGAGATAAAAACTTGTGGTTTCATTATCATCTGCTGAACATGTGTGGAGTGGTTGTAACAGAGCTTGCGACAGTGAAAAAACAGTGGGAAATTAGAAAAAAAATCAGGCTATATCTTCTTTCTCCCTTGTAAACATTACTATAATAATTTATTGGAAGTGGGCAGTGTAAGACATAGATGGGGCTTTGCACAAAGAAAAGGTAAATTCTTTCCTCTCACACATTCTCCACAAGAAGATAATATTGTTTCCTTTTGATGTTCATTTTTTGGTGTTTTTAAACAGTGTTGTGGCCTGTTAAATGAATAGACTCGTATTAGCTGTGGCTTAGCAGGTTTTTCTGGCCATATGTAGGGCATTGATGTTAAGATACTGCCCAAAAAACCCAGATTGGAGATGACAGCTCCCAGCTGATACTGAGTGCACCAAGAACCCTGATAGGTACAGGATGAGAAATGCCTTCAGCGTCTTTGGTGCTAAAAGGAAAGACCATGGGAGGCTTCAATCTCCTCCAGGTGCCAGAGGACTCCAGCTGTCACCACACTGAACCTTTCAGGGAGGAACTGATGTAAGAACATGAAAGTGCAGCCCCCTGAACAACTCATCCTTACCTGCTGGAATGAGAGTAGAGGATGACCCCAAGATGATCCCCCTGCCTCTTAACAGTGATACCTTCATCGGGCCCTTTGCACCACCACATCTTTCAGCATTTTAAAGATATTCCTGTTAAGGGAGATGGCAGGAAATGTAAGCTGTTAAATGCATGTGACACTGTTGTGACCAAGGAAGGAAAAGCAGTAGGGAGAGAGGCAGAGGCACGCAACTGCCAGCATCTTGAGGAAACATTTGTTTGTTTGTCCTTTTTTTCCAAAGCCCTAAGGGGAGCAACAGCAGAGATGTAAACAGGAAAACTGGCTGCAAGGAGAACAAAGTAGAGGCTAGGAGATGCACACAGCTAGCCAGAGGAAACCAAAGGTATTAGTGCTGCCTCCTGTAGGACTTAAGTAACAAAATCAGAAAGCTGAGAAATAGAATCATGGAACCATGGAATGGTTTGGGTTGGAAGGGAACTTAAAGCTTATCTAGTTCCAATGGGCAGGGACATCTTGCACTAAACTAGGTCTCTCAAAGTCCCATCCAGCCCGACCTTGGACACTTCCAGAGATGGGGCAGCCACAGCTTCCCTGGGCAACATCCTCTGAGTAAGAATTTTTGCCTTGTATCTAATCTAAACCTGCCCTTTTTCATCTTTAAAGCCACTCCCCCTTGTCCTATCACTGCATACCCTTGTAAAAATAGTTAATACTAGATGTTGTGATCCAGAGCGGGTGTGGTGAAGTTCCACAGAGGAGAGGAAGCCAGCCCAGTATTTCTGTGCTCTGAGGGAAGTAGACTCTGAGGATCAGTGTCATAAATGAGCAGTAAAATAATTCCCACGCTACTAAAAATGAAAGTAGAATCGTAAGTATTAACCATCTTCAAGTCTATAAAGTAACAGCTTGTTCCCAAGAGCACTGGAAAGAGCTGGACAAGGTACATTCTAAGGGCAAGACAATGTTTTACTAACACTGACAGGAGAAGCGGAGTGGTCCTGGAGTCTTAAGCTGGTTGGCTCAAGTCACTCTCCAGCAAAACAAGGAACTGGCTGACAGGAGGTGCAGTCAACATCAGAGTGAGAGTATGAACTTGGAGCTGGTCAACAGGGTTTTATGGGAATTTTCAGTGAATTTAGAAATGTGGGTGGATAAAGGTTATCGTGTCATGGTGGTTGCCTCTTGGGCTGCTTTTGCAGGTGCTTCTGGTTTGGAGTATTGAGTCTTGGCATGGGGGCTTTGCAAAAGAAAGCACTGTGTTAAATTTTTGCAAAAAATTGCAGTAAACATGATTTGAAATCCAGAGGGAAGAAATTGGAGAAGGCAAGAAACTGGATATGTGTTGTCTAGGATGTGCATAATTAGTCTGAGAATACTTGCATGGTAAAAAAAGATAAAGCAAAGGGTGCAGCAGTTAACAAGATTAACACTTGAGGTAAGTGTTAAAAGTGCAAAAAAAAGGGAAGCAGGAAGGCCTTGCTTTTTTCAGTAGCTTTTTTTTTTTTTTTAAACCAGTTTTCTATCAAGAAAATGAAATTTTGCAGTGGTGCCCTGTGATGATTGGGTCCGTGTCACACAAGTAAAGCAAAGTGCAGGGTTAGAGTTCCTGGAGTTTATTACAGCTGTTAGTCCAGGTATCAATTAGGAGCCACGGAGGAAGGGTTTCATTAGAAGAGAAGCACATGATGAGGCCATTCCGGCGCGGAGGAGCTCTGTGCGTGTCATTTGTGTAACCTCTTTTCTGGTCGTAGATGTTTATTTGGAGTCAAGGAAGACGCTCTGAGCACTTTCCTTTGATCTCTGTGCAGGAAAATGAAATCCATATGGCCTCCACCCGGAGCCTTTCTGCGTCCTGGCTGGAAATACCCATCTATGCTGGGGTCATTTTTTGTTGTCATCCATATGTACAAAGGTCCATTCATCCGTGAGGATGACATGGAAAATAGGGAGAAACATGGTAATGATGTGTAGGGCGGAGCGTTTCAGTGCTCCCAGAATGTTCAGCAGCCCCAAGCACTTCATTAAAACGTTTGAAGTCCCTCCTAAGGATCTGCTTTTGTGCCCTTTTCCATATCTTTGCTGCAGTTCCAGCTTTTCCCTGGAAGCAACTCTTAATGTGTTGCTCTTTCCTGTGTTCAGGAAAACTTTTTTTGCAACAAGGACAGCATGAGTGCTGTGTGTGTCTCTGAAGTGCTGGGCATAAAGTTACGTTGGCCATGTCTATAAAGTCTTGAACTTGGATTTGTTTATTGTTTGGGAGGTATTTTGGTTGTTGGTTGATTTTTATTTTTTTTTTTTTTTTAAATTATTATTTAGTTAAAAATTGAGAAAAGTGACCTCCTTTACCTCGCACAAGGCGCAGTAAGTGATGTTCAGGCAATATTCTGTAGCTAATATTGAATGCTACACCTTCCTGGTGTTCCTAGATGATGAGGCATGACAGGCTTGTGTCCCCCACACGGACCTGGGGCTGCAGATACTCAGAAGCCCTACACTGCACTGAAATTATGTGGTGAAATGTCTTTTTGCTTGCTCTCGTGCACTGTGTTAATGTTGTGCTGCAGAAGTTCAGCCCATTATTATGACTGGTATTAACAAGGTGCCTGAATTTCATTCTCCTCACCACAAGTAATCCAGCAGACTCAGTGAGAATGGGCTCCTCTCACTCTGACCAGTGTCAGCCCTTTGAGCCATGCTTGCAGTTGGCTGCTGAGCAGCAAAAAGCAGATCCACCTTCTTGTTGGTTCTCCAGTTGCAATGTTTGCTTTAGATTTCTAATAGCAAAACCCTGTGGCAGCGTGCACCTCACTGAGAAGTGGGGACAATGTTTGTGTGTTGGCACAGCCACTCACTAGTCCAAGGTGGGAATTGCAGGAAAGCTTTGCAGGCTGTTTCGGGGTAGCACCAGGCGAGTAGGGATGGTTGTTGAATCTACTGGACAGGGCAGTATTTAAAGGGGGAAATAATTATTATTGTTAGTATAGTAATTAAAGAAAAAAATGCTGCAGCATTGCAAACCCTGGAGCTGAGGTTTGTCAGCTTAGACTTAAGGGTTAAAGAACATGTGCAAAGGTGAGAACTCAACCAGTGATTCAGTTGTTGCTGATCCGGTGACTTGATACCTCCTACTTCCCTTTGGAGAAAACCCTTGGGAGCAGGGCTTGAAGCCAGCAGACTGAAGTGGTGGTGGTTCTTCTTGACTGATGCAACAAGTGTAGGCAGAAGGTGAGGGCTTTATTTGCATCTCTGTGGATTGAGCACGCTGTAATATTTGTAATAGAGCGCTTTTCTCTGTCTTGCATTTTCACACCCAGAATGTTTCTCCCTACCTGCTCCTGACCCTGGGCAGACCAGCAAGCAGGCAGCTTTGCAGAGAACACTCAGGTCATGGATCAACCCAGCCCTGGCAGCTGTGAGACTCTTCCCTGAACAGCCATGATGGCTTTTCCATGTAATGTGTGATGCTGGAGTTGTTTGTTAACGCTTCTCCTCCATAAAAACCTCTGGCAGCCCCAAATTTCTCCATGTGCTGAGACTTGAGTTTCTAGCAGGACCAGTAGCAGGATGGTCTGTGGAGCAGTAGGAAGGTGAGAAAACAGGGAAGCTTTGGGGAGATTTAACCACTCAGGATTGTTTCAGAAACATGATTACAACACAGCTTATTCAGAGATAGTTTTGTCTTAACACAAGGAGACTAATTTCATCTTCCGTCCCCTGGGAGAAAAGCTTTAGAAACTGGGCTTGCAGCAAAAAGTGCCAGGCAGCTTTTTTTTAATCTTTCTGGCTGATGTTGCTTTGGACTTGTGTGCTGAATTCTTGCAGGCAACAGCGGAGAACAGAGGTGATGGCTGCTGCTTTAAGCATTTGAGGGTCGAAGCAGGGCTGCTGCAGAGCTTGAAGAGGAAAGTGAGGCAGCAAATTTTAGTAAACCTGGATAGGATGAAATGTGAACTGGGGATGTGCAGTTAAAGCTTGGGGGGAAAAAAAGCCACTTTTTGTTTTTTTTAATTGCTTGCATAGCATGATACTCTGACTAAAGAGCTACCCACTGCACTGCTACCAACACAGTACCCTCTTCCCATTAAAGACCATGTTGTATATTGAAATACAGTAAGTACAGTATAATCCTTTGATATCACTATACCAAACTTAACATGCTACCTGTTGCCTTCAGCATGGCTTTGGACTGTAGCTTGATTCCACTGTCATGACAAAATCCAGCCAAGCTGCAAATAGGTGCCTGTGGCTGCACCTGCACATGTGCTCGCCTGGTGCTGGGGAGAAGCAGTGAACAAATGCTGGTGACTTGGGATGTCGTAGAATCCTAGTTTGGAATTGAAGGGACCTTTAAAGGCCATCTAGTCCATCCCCCACAGCATCCTCTGTGCAGCCTGGTGTCTGTGCACTGAAGCTGGGTTTATTATGTCTGTAGAGTGGGGATGCACCCTTCCCAAAGGATGCTTTCAGGCAGCATTGCCTCCATCACCATTCTCCATCTTGGGAGAAAGAGGGATCTTTGCCCCAAATCAGGGTTAAAACAGTTTGGATTTAAGGAAGGCAGAAAGCAGCTGAGCCTGGAAACACTTGAGTTAGCTTTCTTCCCCCTTCCTGCCTAATCATCAACATAGATGAGTTCAGAAACTGGACAAGTATTTTTAGAAGCTGCTTTCAGAGCCCCAGTGTCACAATTTTTATCCTTGTCATTGGTGCCGAGGCAGCCCTTGAGCAACATTTCTGCTTCAATGAGAGGGTGTTTAGGGATGATCATATAACTTGGGGGGGGACATACACGACACACTGGCTGGGCTGTGAGGAGTTCAGCAATCAGGAAAGCCTTGGAGCAGCAGGGGAATGCTTTGAGACCAGCTGTCCCAAATGGAGCTCGTGTGTGGGGATGTCGCTGTGTTGGCACTCAAGTAGCATGGGCTACCTGCAAAGGTATGGTGTGTATATATATGGTATATAAAGGTGTATAGCTGGTACTTGGAAATGCCAACTTTGCTGCAAGCTGGACGTATTTAAAATCCCATTAAAAGCCACGTTGGGAAGGCTGAGTGTTTCCTCCAGGCCTTGGTGAGCTGTTTGGACCCTTGGTCCCAGCGCTGTGTTAGCAGCTTTTAGGGAATGAAGTGCTGACGGGTTTGGCAGAGGATGTGACACCTGCTTTCAACTTTGGACCTGTTTGTCATCCCGGGCGAGGTGGCACAACCCCTGGGGCAGCTGCTGCTGAAAACACACCCACCCCCCCCCCGTTATGGCTTTATGGAGGGGGGGTTGTGTCATAATTATTTTATTTTTTTTCCAGCCCATAACCGGGGTGGGGAAGCAAGGATCTTTGGTCGATGCCTGTGCTCTCCGAGCCGGGAGGATATTGCGAATGAGTAATGGTCCGGCTGGGGCTGTAATGTGCAGAATACCTCTGGGATGACTCACCCCTACAATGCAGCACATCCCTCAAGGAGACTGAATCACCCACACGGGGGGAAGCCGCTTCCTCGCCCCGCAGCGGCCGCCTGGGACACGGGGACACACAGGGTAGGCTGGCGGTGGCAATGATGGTAAAACGGAGCAGAAAGGGGGTAAAATGTAGAGGAAATGGCATCCCCCAGCAGGTAAGTGCGTGCTCTGGCTGGGTATAGTTTCTCTTTTGGTTTTTTTTTTTACTTTTGGGTTTCTTTTTTTTTTTCCCCTCCCTCCGCCTTCCCCCATCTGCCCCCACAGCCCTTCTGAGCGCTGGCTAAATCAGCATATGATTTATCAGTGAGTATGTAAAGACTACTTCTATGAAACACAGCCTTTCTTTTCTGGTTACATTTTTTTTTTTTTTTTCCCCAGAAGTAATGGTTTAGCATGCACCCTCTCTTAAATACTAAGAGGAAAATAGATGCTGCCTGGGCAGCCGCTTCCCTTGATGTCCCTCTCTGTGGACACTTGATGAAGTGGGGGATTTAAAGAGAGGTGGAAGGCAGAATCAATGTGCGTGCTGTTTCTGATGTAGCCAAGAATGTCTTCTTTTAAGTTCGTTGATCTGGCAAAAGATAAAAACCTGTTAGATTTAGACCACAGTTATCCTCCTTACTCCCTCTGATACAGATTCAGCTGGAATTGAGTCACAGAATTTTTTAATTTTTTTTTTTTATATATTTGCAAAATATTGTCTGCCCTTTGTAGTTGTTACATGTGTGTCATGGAGGATGTTTACAGAGGGATAAATAGTTGTAGTCTCCACTGATCAAAATGGAGGAGAGTGGAGGAAAATTCAATTTGCTTTGGGAGAACAATTTCTTGGGTTTCTTTCTTTTCTTCTTAAACTTTGAGTTTTCAGAAACACTTTATATATAGGCACATAATTATTTTGAATTATTTTCATGGCATGCAGTTGCTGCGCTTGTCGGTTTCCTTATTTTTCCTAAATATTGCCATTCTTTCTGTAATGCAGGTTAGGAGTAACAGTGTCTGTGGTCAGTAAATGTTAGACAAAAAATCAGGGTAGAACTTGGTTGTGACTTTTGAGGTGTGGGGCAATCAATCCAGGATGCAGGTCTTACAGATCTACCTGTTTGGCTGGCTGAACTTTAATGCGATCTGTGCGTATCTCACATGTGATATAAAACAAATACCATCTGTCGTGCAACAACAACTTCCTTTCTCATTACAGTAAATGATAGTGCTAATTAGCTTCCTTGTAATCTGTTAATATTTTGTACTCCTGCACGAAAATCAGAGGACTTGAGCGTGCAGCTCTTGCCTGTACTGGATGAGCTGCAGGGCAAATTATTGAAATGTATTATGTTATTGAACTGATTTTTTTGTGTTTTGCTGCTCGTTATGGCTTTTCAAGACATACCACCATGTGCAACTATAATTTTTTGCAAAACTGATGCATTCAAACAATTAGAAGAAAAGTCTTTTTGACAGATTTCATTAAATGGTTGCCCATTGAAAGTTTTGTTGTTAGTGTGTGTCCCCCAGTGATGTCACATCTGTCTTTTAGGAAAAAAAAAACAGCTTTTGGGGAAGATTTGGTGTAGATTTTCATAGCTCTAACACAGTTTCAACAATATGTTGCATAGATGCTTCTATACAGACGTGTCATAAATTAATCTGCCCTGATGCCATTAGACTTCCTTTTTAATTCAGTATTGTTTGTGTTCTAAGGTGATTTCTGGGAGAGCCCTTAAATCCCGTGGGCTTGAGGTGCACCAGTGGATCTTTCCTTGCCCATCAGCATGCTTGCAAGCCAGCTTTTTTCCATAATAAAAACTTCTTGCCAGTTCATTTTGACGTTTTGCCCATGTGTACAGCACTTTGTGGGGATCACTGGGCAAGCCTGGCATGGGAGAGGATGTTATACTGGCCAAAAAAAAATGTATTTAGTCTGTGCAGGACTACATTGTATGTATTTATATATATGTGCGTATTTTTAAAAATGAGTTTTCATGGACTTCCTGGAAGCATCTGAAATAATTATGGGATTATGGAATCCCACTTGAGCTAGTTAGGATAGAGCTGTTTCTCGTACACTCAGTAAAATCAGCCTTAAATGTTGAACACACGTTTTGGTTGAAAGGGTTCCTTTGTTCCTGGCTGCCTGGGTGTTTAAGGGAGATGTGGAGGTGGGTGGCTGCCTTGTTGCAGGTGTCTTGGTTTTTTGAGAATGCCTTTTCCTTTGGGAAAGAAAAAAGAAAAAAAAGAAAAAACAAAAACAAAAACAAACCCACAAAACCAAACAAACAGCACTGCTATTAATTTTTCCCATGGAGGGTTTCTTGGATGCACTGCAGTACTTGAAGCAAACCCAGACTTGCTGACCACTGGCTGTGTGGAGGACCTGACCCCTCACTGGGGCTCCTCTAGACTTAACCAGCATCTCTGGAACAAGGAATGTGGACACTGAACTGTCTTGTATTCACTCTGACATCGTGGAAACTAAAATTTCCCAGATGCCTTTTTATTGTGGTGGTGCTTGATTTGAAAGAGGAAAATACAGGTTGCAAATTTGGGATGAGAGTTGGGTTACAGATAGAGTGGTTGTGTGTTCCTGGTGTGGTGCAGAGGTGAGGGCAAAGAAAACTTTTGGAAGGTTTTCCATGGTTTTCTTCAGGCTCCATTCTTTTGTTCTAACCAGAGAGGCACAGATGGCTTTGTTTTCTTGGTGATACTGAAAAGGCTTCAAACCTGCTGGAAATCTAAATGGTATGGAAATACCAACTTCGTTTTGCTGTATCTGTGTGTGCTCAGAAGTTTCTTTTCAAACACAATTGCAAGTTTAGGTTCTGAAGGAGAAAATTCTAGTTATAATTGCAGATATTTCACCCTTTCTAGAAGGTTCACGAGCCAAGCATCAGATCAAGAAAATGTGACTCCAAAAATAGCAGTTTTTCATGTCTTCCACCAAAATGTCACTGCTTTCTGTCTGTGGGATGAGCTGCAGAGAGGATGCTCACAATATAATTTGCAGCAATCACCTGGGCAGAATGGGATGGCTTTAACTCCAGCTACCAGAGCTGCTGTGGCAGGGAAGATACCTGCCACTGGGGAATACATCCAGCTCATCCAAAGGCAGGTTGTTGCCCCAGTAATTTTAAAGTTATGTATGTGTGGATTCAAATAGGTTAAATTGTGTTTACGAGCCCAGTTCAGCTGAACAGCTTGACCTCTGCTGCTGTTGAATTAGCAGCCTCCTACAGTCCTTTTGGGTCTTCTTGCCTGAAACCCAGGATCTGGGAATGTCGATGCATTTGTTAAAAGACAGCAGTCCACAATTCTGAAACCCACTGTATGCAATTACCTTTCTGTCTGAGACCTGGATCTCTCCTGGCTTTGTAGGCTGCAGAGTTGGGAAGGGGGGAAAATACCAAAGTGCCTTGTGGCTGCATTGGCATGAAAATTTATAAGCTTATATTTTGGTCAAGAACCTTGGCTAAAGGAAAAAGTATTATTGAATTATGGAACGTGTCTGGGAAGTGTTTTTGAGATGCAAAATGTGACTCAAAAAAGAATATTAAATGTGGTGGGTTGGACTACTTTTTTTTCTTCCCTTGGGATTTTTAGACATCTCGGATGGTATTTGCAGTTGCTGTGTTGGAAGCAAAGTGGAAAGGAAGAGCAGCTGGTGGAAGGGAGCTGTCTACTTTGACCCTCCTTTTACAAAGATACTGGTGAAATGCAAGCCTTAACTACCGAGTGAATTATTTGGTGTTCAGTCCCAGAATCAGGATTGCAGCCGTGAGCCCACACCAGACGTGCAAGGTGGCTCAGGGCTTTATCCCCCATTGGTGTTGCTGGAAGGGATGTGGCTCATGTTGGAGAGTGCTGGATGGTGTCAGCCCCATTTGTACCTGCTGTGGGAAAGCACTTCCATCAGCCTTAAATGTCACACGTCTCTTAGACACACAAACACATTGTAAGCTGAGCTATAGGTGGTAAAACTGCATTTCTGTAATGGCAAAGGTAATCATTCAGTCACTTGTTGTTTAGGAAAATTCTCACTGTCCTCCAGAACAGCAATGATAAACACATACACTCTTTTTTTAATATGTTTATATATATATGCACACCCACGAGCTATAATTTTTAAAGGGTTCTTTTCCTTCCAATAAAAACAGAACGTGCTTTTCAGCACTACCTCTCTTCCCAAGTTCATTCTGGTTTGTTTTTTTCGCTCAGGGTGGGGTGGGCAGACAACCTGGAGCAGCCCTGGAACATGCTGGCCAACTGCCATGCAGCTGGGTAATCCCTTCAGATGCTTTCTTCCCGAGGTTTTAAGGCTGTTGGAGACAAATCTGTAGGGTTAGGATAGCAAAGTATTCCATTTAAGAGCATAATTAAAAATAGTTTGCATGAAGCACATAACACATAGGCCATAAACCCAACAATTAGAGTAGTCTTAAAAGTTTAAAGAAGCCAATAAAACAAGGGGAGCTAAGGCTACTGTGAGGTTTTCTTTAGCTGTTTCATTTTTAGCTGTTATCTTATTAATTGTAAGAGACCAAATATTTTCATGTACCTCATTAACAATTTCTCTTGAAAGAGTCAAATCAAAGATGCCCATGATAAAAATGCAGGTGTTTTACCACTTCAGTGCCAGTGGCAAGGTTTCAGCTGTGACATGCATGTAGAATTTTCAGTTTGCCCCTTTGCTCCTCAGGATTTTGAATGCTTGGAACCAGCGAGAGCCTTGATGCAGTCTCGTAAAATGAAATGGCAAAGAAAATAAACAGCTTTTACACTAAGGAAGCGAGGTCCTTATATGGACCTGAAATATTTGAGTACCTCCCAAGTATTTATCAACACTGGCATGAGGGAAAGAAGCATTGCCTATTCTAGGCTTGTGGATGGAAGCAGCAGGCAGGATTTAGACACAGAAGACTGAAGGAAGCTGTGCGTAGCCTTGGAAATTCAACATGCGGCTTCTGAGTCCTAATCCAGCGATTAAGCCAAGATGTCAAGCCCTAAGAACCCTTAACCACCTCCTTTCCTTCTGTCTTTTCCTCCTTTTTCCCCCTGAGTCACTTGGCACAGGTAGGGCAGCATGTGCCTGTGGCAGTTGGGACAGGGCTCTGCAGGAAGCCCAGCGTCACTGGTGACTCCGGATCCTGCAGGAAAACCTGCCAGGGGATTATGTTAACAGAGCCAGAGGTGAACCCTTCGGCTGGACGGGACTCTTGTCTAACAGGGGAACAGAGGTTGACCTGCCACGTCCCCTGCAGGGGGATGGAAACTTGGGTTTCTGGCTTGATATATTTCAGGAGGTGGCCCTTCGGGGTGGGAAGAATGTGGTTTATATGGCCTTCTCTTGGCACGTGGTGACAGAGTTTGTAAGAGCTACAGGTCACTGTATCTGTGTGGATATGAAGATGAAAACCATATAGCTCTGTGCCCCACCAGATAGTAATCAGGGCACCTAAATTTAATGTGGAGGCATCCACTAGTATTCAGCTGTAACTACAAGCCTAGAGAATTCACTGAGAGGTGATGGAAACACAAATAATTGGTAGGAATCACAAAGTAGAATTGCTGCTACTTGGTTAATTTTTCCTTTAAGTGGGCAAATTTTCCAGCAGAGTAACCGAAGACAGCCATTACTTTTGGGGCAGCCAAAAGTGCTCCGAGTGCTGCCCTAAAAGTGCATGGTAAATCCTGCAGGAAGCTGTAATGCCAGTGGCAATTCTCAAGTGTGGAAGGGGAAGCAGCAGTTCGTGTGGATGTCATTTGCGGGAGGATGGGAGGGAAGGTCGTATTGAGCGGCTCTGACTTCAGAAGAGTGCTAAAAATAAGTCTAGAAAGGATCCTTGGGGAACAGTGGAATGGTATAGAAACGTATAGTTGGCTTTCTTTTCTTTTTCTTCATCTGCTAATTGCTAATCCTCATAGGCCATATGGGAAAGGTATGGAGAAGAAAACAAAAACTGTCTTGCAATTTTTGCACAGTAGGAAATCAACTGAGGTATTTTGCTTAATTCTGAGCATCAGGAAGTCAGGAGATTAAAGTTGCTATTGTAAAATCTAGAAATGGGTTTTCATTAAAAAATAAAAAGGTTACTGGATCTATTTATAGACACACTTGCCCTGTTTCCTGTACCAGGATGCTGCTTGAAGGACTCCAGCTAAAATATTCTTAAAACCATAGTTTCTCAGTTCTGTGAATGCCTTTTGTGTGTCAGCTGTGGTACCCCATGGGTCTTGTATCTGAGTGTGCTGAAAAGCTTTTTATCAACCAGTGCAAAGTCCTCAGAGCAACAGGGGGTGAACTTTTAAGCATCTTGTGCACTGCCCTCTTTGTGTTGGTGCAGTGAGAAAGCTGGTGTATCCATAAAGGTGGTGAAGGGAAAATTGCAGCGTGTGTTTGGTGAGATCTGTGTGGCTGCAGGAGGGATGAGCTGGTCCCAGAAGACGCTCACTGCTTCCCTTGGTTTGTCCTCAAAAGTGCCTTCAGATAGAATCCGTGAGGCTGCTTGCTGACGTGTTAGATCTGGTCATGTTAGAGAAAGAGAAGCTCAGACTTTTTAAGTATTAGCACCTGGGTTACCAAAGTATTGCAAAAATGATGTCTGAAAACAAGAGGCCATTCTACCTGGTGCGGGATGAAGGAAGATACCACTGCTTGTAAGGTTGTAGAGTATGCTGGTTCTGTCCTCATGGTGTACAGGATGCTGGGAAAATACTTGGATATAGAGTTTCCCTCTGGGAGGAATTTCTTTCCCTAAAAGATAGTATCTACCATTTGGAAAGGCTGCCTTTTTTTTGGAGCCCTCTGCAAATCCATCTTCCTCCTCCTCCTGGTGAGCTCACCTGGTGGCCTGGAGATGGACAATCCCAGTGTGATTTTGTTTGTGCATCCTTTTTTTTGTTGATACTCTGAGGTTTGAGTGCCCCTGCAGCACCTTTGTGGGTGCCTTGGCAGCTCTGCAGCCAGCAGTGCCGTGGTTGTGCCTGGTTGACATCCAACCACACAGTGGTGACCTCCCCAGCAGAGCATCACAGCTGTCAGTGCTGTCCTGAGCTGGGTGCTCAGCATGTGAGGGGCTGCACTAGTTCAGTAGCAGCGTTGAGGACAGAAAAGTTGATTTGGATGTTTGCCAGCAGTTCTGTGCTGGGGACAGCCCGTTCTGCCTTGAGGTCTGTTGTGTGTCCTCCGCAAGGTGCGTGGCTTTGGTTTGCGTTCTCTGGTGGCTTTTCTGCTTCTAAATGACCCTGGTGATGTCCCCAGTGTATTGTGGAGCAACTCCTCTGGGAAAAGAGCCTTCCACTGTAGGAGCTCTTTTGAACCCTTGCAGTGGGCACCTGGATTATCCCCAAATCTGAGGTGCTTCCAGAATAGTTTCTTCTGAAGTTATGACACCCTGTCTTTCAAAGCCCCTTGAAATGGTGGTGAAACTCTTTTAGGGACGTGATGTGGTCCTGATGACCTGAGCTGAGATGATTCCCATCTGCTTTCATCTGAGGTACCAGCCAGAGCCAGATTTGTGGGGGTTTTTTCCCTGTAAGGCTGTCCCAGATGTGGAGGAATTTGAGTGTCATCTTCCAAAACCCACTTCACAAATTTGACCGCAGAAAAACTTGAAACGCTCTGTTCATGGGTTATTTGAGCTCCATATGTTCTTCCTGCACTTTGGAGACTTGATGCTCCAATTCATACCCTGTGGAAGGTGGCCCTGGGGTTCTGCCAAGGTCTCTTGGTTCCTGTCCCCAGCTGCACAAGGTACAAAGCGTCAGGAACTACGGGTTGTTTGATCTGTATCTTGACATCTGGAACCCTAATGGCTTCATTCCTTACTGTCTGATGGGTCTCTTTCCTATGGTGGCTTGAGTGGTCCAGGCCATCCCTCACGGAGTCGGACTTCCATCCTGGGCAGAAACTCTTGGTTGGGGTCAGCCCAGCGCCGTCTAAAATGCCGCCCTGGAGAGAAGCACTGCGCTGCGACTGCGGGACGCTGACAAAAGGTTCTGTTTTTGTTTTGTTGCCATTGCAGTGACAGCTATATTGTGCGAGTCAAAGCTGTGGTTATGACCCGAGATGACTCCAGTGGGGGATGGTTGCCGCAAGAAGGAGGCGGTCTCAGTAGAGTTGGCGTCTGCAAGGTCACGTACCCGGAGGGCAATGGAAGAAGTGGATTTCTAATCCATGGTGAAAGGCAGAAAGACAAACTGGTAATAGACCCTAATTCAACTTTTTGTCTGTTCTTATAATGAGAATTATCCCAAATCTATTGCTATTGTATTCTTGTGCAAGTTTGGTGGTTGGTTGTTTTTTTTTAAAAAAACACAAAAAACAGGCATTTGCAAATTGTACAAAACAAACCCAACCTCATCTAGAATGGCCATCTTTTGCCATCCAGGCTGGCGTTCTGCCACCTGGAAGGAGCAGGTAATTTTTTTTACATCCACGTGCAAAGATCCCCTTTGAATGAAACAGGGCCTGTGGTGGGGTTTTTTCTTTTCCTTTTTTTTTTTTTTTTCCCTAAGACCTAGCGGGGTAAGTGAGAAGTGAATTGAAGTGTAAAGAACCCATGAAGCCAGTCACATTGCACTGAGTAATGCAGCGCAAGCCTTTTAAAAGGACCATGAATTATTTATGCTGCGTGCCGTTCAAGGTTTGAACAAGCTGAGTGAGAATATGAAGACAAGTTGTCTCTTATGAATTGACACACTCAGTTTCTCCTGGTAGCTGTTTATCTAAAAAGGAGCTCTCTTCTATTCCTGCACAAATCAAATTAATAAAGCCTTTTCCTGATTTCCAGGGGCAGTTTTAGAGGTTACAGTTTATCTTATTTTTATATATTTGATTCTTCTGAAATCCACTCCTGTGAAGATATGGGCTAGATTAAAAATAGCACTCCCTGCACAAGCTCAAAAACTGCATTATTTGAGTCAGAAATGATCTTGCTTACGAAAAGACTGGCGTTTTAAAGCTGTTGCAATTATAGTTTGTCTTTTGCAATTCTATTTTGCTTAGAATGCTTTTTTTTTTTTTTTGACATCATTTGGGAGCCATGCTTATGGTTTTGGGGGATGGAGTAAGACATGGCAAGCCATTCCTGTTCTCCGTGAGCATCACCCTAGAGATGGGTTTTGGCACAGCAGATGAGTGTCTGGCTGGGGGTGAACACTTCAAAAACGGTGAGGCGAGTGTTGTAGCACCTCCTAAATCTGCTGCTGGTGGTGGATAAAATCTCTGTGGAGCAAAATTACGGAGGGAAGAACTTCTCCCTCCACCTGAGTCCTGCACTAGCTTAACTTGTGCCACACTGGGCCTGGGTCTAAAATAGGCTCCTCGGCTGTGGAATGAGCGCCTACTCAGAGCACAAGCAAAGGATGAATGTGTGGTGGTTATGAGAACAATTACAGTGTCTGATGTTTATTAGTCATCGTTTGGTAGGGAAGGATGTTCCCCTATGCCAGGCATGACTTGGCTTGCTTTTAAGTCCGGCCTGAGATGGCACCAGCTTCTGTCCTTGGGGTGGGAAAAGTGACTTTGCTCCTCTTTTGGGGCTCATGCCCTTCTCCCAGGTGGTGCTGGAGTGCTTTGTGAAGAAGGACCTGGTGTACACGAAGGCAAACCCCACCTTCCACCACTGGAAAGTTGACAACAGGAAGTTTGGGCTCACTTTCCAAAGCCCTGCCGACGCTCGAGCCTTCGACAGAGGAGTGAGGAAAGCCATCGAGGACCTCATTGAAGGTAGTGTGGAGGTGGACACTTCCAGCCTTGGAAGAGTGGGGAAGGGGTTTGGGTCAGGGAGCTGGGAAGAAGGATGGGTTTAAAATCAGTTCTTGGACATCTCTTGTGCACATGTCCCAGTGTAACTGAGCACTTACCCTGCACTGAGCAAGCCCCAGGTTTTAAAAACTGAGTTTTATCATCCCTTAAGGTGATAAGGTGTTTCAGTCCAAGTATTTTTCAATCCTCTCCCCCTTTATTTATGATCAAGTTTGTTATTATTGCTGTCTTTGATAGGCTAGGGTTTCACAGCGGTGATGGCAACCCAAACAGCACAGGCACTTCTTTATGTGCAGTCAAATCACATCTTACTGAGCCTTTGTTAAGTCATAGGATTAATTCTTGCCTGGAGTTGAACAAAACTTTGGTTTGTTTTTGGTCTTATTTTGCAGTAATTAGTTTTGTCTGCATCCTCTTAGTTGAATGGTAGTTCTTGAAGACTTTGTTGTGTTTTGGGGTGTTGTTTTTTTAATTCTGTAAAAAATGCATTTGAATTGCCTGTGCTTTGAAGTTGTCATAAATTTTTCCTTTTCCCATTTCATTGCAGTCAGGGAATCATAATACAGCTGTAATTCAATTGTACTTTATTTTAATGAAATTTGATTCTTCATGGGATTTTTCCTTCTTTTTTTTTTTTTTCTTTTTTCTTAAACCTTGCCACTATATGTAGGGACTTAGTGGTCCAAAGCCTTTTGTGTTCTCACCTGGTGCAACAGGAAGTTTTATGTACAGATGGTATCATTTTCTGAGGACACTAACCCAAATATATGTCCAGATGTGTATTATTTTTGAGGACACTAGCTCCATAAGACTGCTTAATGTTGTGGATGCCCTGTCCTTGCTTTAACATGGCAATGGCAGATACTGTGAGAGGATTAATCCCCCAGGCCTCCTTGCTGGTAAATGCCTCATCAGTTAGAGGAAGGATGTTCTCAAATAGTTATTCATTTGCTTTTTTTCTGTGCCATCAGTGTGAAGAAGTTACAGCTAGACTTTCTGCTTTCTTCTAATTCTAAAACTGTGAAGCATTTTGAGTCATAGAAGTGATGTTTTATGTAAGTGGCACGGGGTTGTGCAAAGTTTCAAGGAGATGATAACTCAGCTGTATTGAGTAGTATTTTGGAGCTGCCGATACTTGGCAACTCCCGTTTTGCTCTTTTTGATCTGTTTTACAGTGGAGGTATTTAAAATCAAGTCCTGCTGCATCTCAGATACTTCAAAATCAGCAAATCTATATTTATCCCATTAACAGTACAGGCTGATCCTCATGAATGTGTTCCTCCTTAACTTCCAAATAAGGCTTTCTGAATGAAAAACAATAAGTGGCTCATGCACACACAGCGTCGGGCAGCGGGTTGCATTTGTCATTCATTTTTTGTTCACATACTTGATCAAATTTAGCAGGTAAATATTCAGCACAACTGACTGTGTATTCAGAACTTCATGAAATCACTGCTTTGTTGTTAACATTTAACAGTCCTTGTAGCATCAGAAGTTTTGGTGCACAAGTACAGGAATCCTGTGCAGCTCCACAGAGAGTTGGTTGGGTTTTTTTTTTAATTTTAAAGCTAATGCAGCAAATGGCACAAATGTTTCCACATTACTCAGTGTTTTAAGTGGGCTTTCACACTTAGCTCTGCACATCTTCATGGTGATGCAACTGAGAGCAGCCAAGGCTGGTGCTGATTGCATTATATAAAGCACATTATTTTAACAGAGTTCCAAAATGAAGGCGGTACAAACCGTTCAACTATTTTGGTTAGAGCTGTGATGGGGCTGTAATTCAGTCCAACAGTGGGTTTACATGAGAAAAATGGAACTGTGACCTGGAGTTTCTCCCCCAAGAGCATCTTGCTGCACCCACCCTCCTTGGTGGCCTATTGGAGAGTGAAGCCAGCCAGAAAGGGGGTCTGGGATCCTTGATCTGGTGTAGGGAGTGGGGTCACCCCCTTTTAGCTACAGCACAAATGTACTGTGAAGTCCAGCAATAGTGTGTGCCACCCTCTGTGATGCTCTTCTGTGATGTGAGCGCTGACTGGGCTCTTGAGCAGCTTTGGAGGGGAACACCCAGGGAGTGAGGAAAAGACACTGAAGAAAGGTTTTTTTTAATGTGCTTTACCACTTTTCCAGAAGATTGCCATGTACCCAAAAATTGCACCTGAGTGTTTTGCTTTTGTCTGTGGTTTTACACACATCAGCTCCTTTCAAATACTTCCCCTACATGTGGCAGGATGGTTCTCTGAGAAGTAGCTGATAGCAGAGAAGATCTTTACAGTATATAAGAATTTTGAAACTTAGAATTAAAAAACCCATCTAACTCTTCATTGTCAAAGTCAGGGTTGGATTTTTTTAAATACAAGATTATTTTCTCCCCAGATTTAGGGAAAATGTGGGGAATAACTCATATATGGTTTCTTGGCAGCTGAGGGTATAGCCTCGAGCACCGATTAGTACATAGCTTTACCATTCTACAGAAATTAATGTCTTCTGTAATTGGAAATGGTAACTGCTATTTTTAACATTGTTAATTAGCATTGGCAGCCACACAGTTGCATTTCAAGAGACACTTTGAGATTTTGCCTTTCCAACCCAGCTACCACCAGATGGATTTTAGCTCCTTAATTTGAGCCACTCTTTTACGCACCTACAACACACAAACTTCTGAGAATCCAAATGTTTACCAGCCTAATTTAAAAAAAAAAAAAGTTGCATGTCATGTGTTTAAAAAGCTGTTGTGTTTTGTTTTTTTCCCCTAGGATCCACGACTTCCTCATCCACCCTTCACAACGAGGCAGAGGTTGGCGATGATGATGTCTTCACTGTGAGTACATGTCACCCGAGGTCCTTCTCTTTTATGCTCAGGTTTACATGGTCACGTTTGAAAGGATTTTTCTTTTTATGCCTCGGGGTTGGCTTTCAGCCACCGTGGTGTTTGGCCACTGGGTGTGTTTTATTTGATGGAAGTATATCCTCTACAGAATGCGAAGTGTTGGGTTCCTGTTGGCCTCCCACTGCCATGGGAAAAGCATATTGGAGCATATGGTGTCAGGGCCTGGAAGTGAAGAAAAATCACCCTCAACTTTTCTATGGGTTAGTCTGAGTAGTGCACACACCTCTCAATACTTCTCTCTGCCCTTGAGAAGCTTCCTACAAACTCGAGTAGGTGGCTGCTACTCAGGTACACACTCAAGGCAATAAAGTTTTTGAGTCACAGTTTTTAACAAAAGCCAACCTTAAAGGTGTTTCTCCTGTACATGAAGCATACAAAGTTCAAGCAAGCATTTTGCAGGTAATGTGCTATCTACCTAACCAGCAGTGACTTAAATAGGAGTGAGTTGTTTGGAGTCAATTTGTGGTATTGCCTAAAATGTGTTTTGGAGCTGTGCTGGAACTGAAGTGGTTACACTCACACGCTTTGAAAGGAATGTTAAGAAACAAGCGTATCAGGTGAAATTCCAAATCTGATCAGGGCTATTCCATGGGCTGAAAACAAGTTGCTAGTAAAGTATACTCTGTCTTACTAAGTTTATTTGCTCACCTTAGATTGCAGCCACCCATGCATACACATGTACATTAGTTATTTCATAATTGCCCTCCTTGCCCCGTGGGGCCTGAGTGGCAGGAGGGTGGAAGGTGGGACACCCTCAGTGCAGCAACAGCAAACTCCAAATTGTCCTTGGGATACTTCCCTGGATCATTAGGGTGAACAAGGGAAAAATGAGTGCAAGCATCAAGCTGCTTAAAAACGGGTACCAGGAAGCCAAAAGGTGTTTCTGAGGGTGATGTTTCACCGGTGTGGGACCAGGTCAGGTTCCCTGCCGCGTTTTGACCCGATCCTCCCCACGGCTGGCACGTTGTTCACATCTGTCCTTTTGTCACGGCTCAGGGAGACAAACAACAGCAGGCAGGGTTAAAAGGTGACTTCCTGCACTCTGCAGCAAAACTATCATTAGCAGCTGCTTCCCAACTACCTGCCAGGAGTGATTTATAGGCGCTGGGATGGGACAGACCTGAGGGAGGCACCGGTGGAGCCAGGGCTTTTTGTCAGTATGTGCTGTTTTGTTCCCAAATCCCCTGGATGAGCCGTGCTCTCCTGGGGATGGACAGTCACTCCATGTGTGTGTGGCTCTTCTGTGCTCATCAGAAAGAGGGGGGATGACTGTCAAAATGTGCCTTGGGTGGGTGCATGCTGGCTCTCACTGGGTTGCACGTGGGAATAGCTAGCATTTAAGCAGTGAAAAGTAGCTTGTGGAAATAGGAAGGGATATTTTTACTAAAATCGTACTGACTGATGTTTAGGGACCTTGAATTTCTCCACACTCTCAATCTTGTGATTCAGTGTTGATTATTAAACTCCTAAGGATGCTTTTTACCAAGAGGAAGAACTTGTTGCCTTTAAGTAGGTGTCGTTTTGCATTGGAAAAGTTGGATGAATGGTGCTCCAGCTGCATCAAAATCACTCAAGCTCCTGTGTTCAAAGTGCAGAGCCAAAACTACCAGAGATTTTCCCCGCCTACTTGACCCTGGGGAGGTGACAGGTAACTCCCTGCTGTGCAGATATTTATGGGTAGGATGCTTTACAGAGAAGGGGGAACAAGCTGCTCGATAGCATCAGCAGCAGTCACCATCTCTCTGGAATCTGGTGAATGACTTGTGCCCTGCCTGGCAGTGCTCTCTGCGTGGTTTTGTGAGCTCCAGAGAGCAAGAGGGACTTCTCTGGGGGTGGTTCCTCTCATGGTGCTGTTAGTCAGGCTGTTGCATCGGGGCAGGTACATTGACAAACTCCAAAAATAAGGCTTTAGGGGCATCTTCTTCCTCAGTATTTCTCCTTTATTTTCCTGGGGTGGAATTTTTCCTTTTCCTGTAGTCCTTAAGCTCTTCGAAGCTCTCAGCTTGTGGTGGGTTATGGTGGAGTATGAAGTCTGCATAAGCCAGAAATAACATACTGAAGCACTGGAAGAAGTTGATAGGGCTGTGAAGTGTTTTATTTTTACCCTTCTGTTTCATTCTTTCTTTGCACATATTTTTGACTGGCGTATCATAGTCCATTTGGTCATCCTTCCACGCAAAACTTCTCTACAACTTTCTGTAAACATTTCCCCAGCCACAGCAGTGGTTTTTTTGGGGTTGGGGTTTGTTTGGTTTTTTGTTTTCTTCCCTCNTTGTTCTTCTTTATTTCCTAAGGTAGTTATTAAAATCTTCACAGTCCTCCCCCTCTCCCACACACGCATGAATAAACTTAACTGCGTGCGGCAGAATTTTCAAAAGCATCTGCATGATTGAGTCATTTAATCAGTCATTTACCCGTCTCTGAAAATCCCAGCCATTGCTGCTACACTGCTGCCCGAAGTATTTGGCCTGAGGTCCTGCTCTCCTTGAAGATGTTTCAATCTGTTCAGCCACAGCAGTCCAAAGCTTCACATTTTCTCGGCTGCTCTGTGACCAGCCACCCCGACTTCATCGTGCACTCATGTTTGCACCAACCAGTTTTTCATTACATGCAAACCCTGAGCCCAGCATGGCTGTTGGGTATTGATTGACTTGATAATGTCCATCAGTTGGCTTTATGATGTCCCTGATCCTGTCAGCTCCAGTACCTCCCCCCGAGATGTGCATTTTTGTGTGTCACTTGTGCATCATCCGTTTAGTTTATTCATCAGCCAGCATGCAACCCCTCCAGGCACCCAGCGAGTTACTTCTATGGGAAAGAGGTTTTCCCTGGAGGTAGAGCTCTCCTTCAGGCTATGACCTTGCGTGGCTTAGTGGAGGATCATTTTCTTGCACCAGAAGATGGATTTTTTTCTGGTTTTTGAGGGGGTGAATCATCTGCAGCTCCGACTGTGTGAGCATTTGCTTGGTGTCAGTAGCCTTATCTCCTCCCATTGCTGCAACTTGCAGTGCCAAGATGCTAACTTGGCCAGCAGGACCCTGCCCCATCCCTATGGTGTATGCTCCCCATCCATCTTTCTGAAGCATGGCTTATATCTTTAAAAACAGGACTTTGCCTACTATTGCTTTTCCTGTGGCTTAGACCTGCAGCAGATGCCTGTTCTGAAGTTCATACCTGACAGGGCAGAAAACAAAAATATGTAGAAGTAAATGTCACTGACTCGAGTTGAAAAAGTGCTTATTTCTTTAATGAAATCTCCATTTAGGAGTTTTATCAATATGTAGTTGTGTTTCTTTAATTTCAGATCCTCAGAAGAGCCCATAAATGTTTTCCATATGTTAGCAAATAAATTTCTCCTGTCTTGTACATTATAAATCGTCCTCTCAAGAGATGCAATCTGAGTAAGACTGGCCATCCGTTCTGTCTCCATGGGGGAAAACTCTGTCATTGCAATGGGCTGAGACTGTTCTGTTTGTCTTCATCCATCCAGCCTGCATCTTCAGCCTTCTCTAATTAACATTCATTTCAGAAATAATGTTTAATACAAAGTGAATATATTCTGTAGTTCCTCAGCCACAGAATTTGCCATATAATTGAGTTGTTGTGTAAAATTTTTTCCTTAATCTACACTTTTACTTTCAAATACAGAAAATAATCCCACATGACCATGAAGTGAAAAATGTGAATTGAGTCCAAGGAAAAAAGGTCAATGTCTTCCAGAGTCTGCAGAGTGCCTGAAATGGTCTCTTTTAGGATCCCATCTGAACAAGCAGAGGTGTTTGTTCTGAAACCTTATGACCAGTTCAGCTGAAACACCGCTCATGTGTTTTTCAGATAAATCTGCAGCCTTGCGCCTGCTTTAGTGCTAAAGAAAAGACACCCACTGGCAGGAGGAGCAGCAGCTCCCATGTTTGTTCTGGTTTGTGGCTCTAAAAATGACTGCAGTCTCCTTCTGTGTTAAGGGGAATGTAAGGGAGAAAACAGCAAAACTCAGCCTTACTAAGTTTGATATGCACAGTACAATCACAGCTGTTTCATGTAACCAGTAATAGTGTTTTTAAAAATCCCAAGTTTTTGTTCAAAATGAGGCCTACAGAATTTTACAGGTAGAGCAGACTGAGCCAGAGTTGCATTTCAAGGTGCCTATATTTGATCCATTGCTTCTCTTGTTGACTCCTGGCTAAAAGCTTTGCTTACCTTGGTTCCCCAGCTACAAGACAGGGAAAACATTCTCCTGCTTCACCTACCTAAGGTGGTATGGATGGAATTTGCTGCCACTGCTTTTCGTCTTGGATTTCCAGTCTTCAGACTTGTGTGTTCCACCACCAGGTTGTGTTTTTGTAGTGATCCTGCACCTTTTTCTCATGTGGATGTGTACTCCTGTGCTTGGGGATGTTTGAATCAGGAAGTTTGTTATGTGGCTGGGATGCAGCTGACAGTCATTTCAGAGACAGGCACAATGACCCATTACCCCTTCTCCACCAGAGTGCTGCACAGTGGGGCAGATGTTACCGTTACAGTCCTCCTTACATCTCTTCTGCTTTCCTAACTAAGAAAACAGATTTCTCCCTGCTGCCTTTCCATGAAATCTTCTGTCTACTTTCATCTCCTATGTGGGCCTCAAGCATGTTACAGCCTCACTATTAAAATTTATAAGATTTATGTTAGTTAGATAAACACTAAATCTAATTTTTTTCTTGCTGGCTTGGTTGTTTCATGTTCAGATGGTTCTTTTAAAGAATCACTGTAGCTTTTTCATTTCTTTTTTTTTTT
>VXAU01002531.1:456649-518845 GCA_013399695.1 Formicarius rufipectus
TTTTGTAAAGCAGACATGTAGAAACTCAGTCCAAATTCTTTGGAATATATTTGTAAGTTCTGTGGGATGCTGCAGCATCTCATCCCACCCCTCTATGGAAAAAGATGTTGCTGAGAGTAGAGAAGCACTGATGTATTTCTGTCAGAAGTTGTGCTCAGGGATTAAGGAGCCACGAGAGCCTGCAATTTTCCTTTTACTTAAGGCTATGCTAGAGCAGCAGAAAGCAAAAATGCCTTTTGGAGGAGCAGAGCTCTCTGGGGGGGGTGATGAGGTTGTCACCTCGAGCAAATCCACCTTGTTCGCCGGGGAGGCTGAGCAAAGTGACAAGGGCATTGTCACAGTGACAGGACTCGATGGCTTCACTTCTGTTCTTCTTCCTGCCCAGCAGCCAGCTGTGCTGTGCCTGGATGGCCAGAGGGTTCATTGCTGCTAGCCACATCCTCTGATGTCTGGATTTTGGCCTCGCATTGTAAACCACAGCAATTCAAATTCAGATTTTTAAAGGGGGGAGGGGGAAAAAAAACAAAACAAAACAAAAAAAAAAAGTGCTTGCTAAGAAGAGAGAAATTCCCACAGAAACCAGAAAGCTCAAATCCCTCCCTCAAAATAAAAGAAAAAAAGAAGCCATTGCTGGCTTTGACCAATGAACTGGGCTCATATTTATGCACACTCTTCTGTTGCTGTGTCTCTCAAGTTGCCCACGGTGCTCTGGGCATCCCTGCCAGTGCAGCCCTGTCGGGTCTGAGCACAGCTTTGGCTCTTCACACTTGAGCTTCAGGAGCTCTCCCTTGATCTGTTCCAGCAGGCTGAGTACTGAGGTAGTCCCAGAGGCTGAAGTCATTGATATATCTGTAGTTTAACTGGGTTTTTTGTCTTCATCCCATTTATCCCATGGTGTATCAGCTTTTCAGTGGAATTCTTCCTGTTTGTGTGCCAGGGGTCAGAAGGTGAGAGTGATGCCACTAAAAACAGTGAGAAGGTCCTGAATATCCAGCTATTTTAAGAGTAGCTGCTTTTTATCCCTTCCCTTGTTGTTTGGAGGGGGTTTTATGCCTTCAGGTTAACTTTGCCCACACAAACTCACGTCGCTCAATGGGAATGGATTCTGATGCTCAAAGAGATTTTTCGGCAGGGAAGGTCAAGTGGAAAGTTTTTTCTCTGGCTGTCAGGTTTATTTTCTACTGTTGTGTTTCTCCCTTTCTTTCAGGACCTCCAGTTTCTTTCAAATCATGCTGGCAATTAACCTATTTTTTTTTCTTATTCTTTTTACCAACACAAGTAAGGTTTACTCACTGGTAATTTAATACTGTTGTCACTGAAATTGGAGGTATCATCTAGGATGGCAGCTGCTCTTTTCCTTAAGTCTATCCAAACTGTAGGGGCAATTACTATCTACTTCAGCCTATAGATTGTCCTGGCTTGCTTACAGCCTGTCATCTGAACAGAAGGAAATACAAAAATCACTGTGGTGTGGAGGTATACAGAAAAAAAATTAGTTATTCTTGTGTTTGTAACGGATTCATGAGATGTAAGTGTAGAAAAGCTCAGGGGAGCTGATAGGAGAGAGATTCATGGTGTAAATTTGAAGCTTTATTTGCTTCCCTTAAGAGAAAGGAGGAGTAGGGTTCTTGCACAATTTATGTATTGCTTTATTTTATTTATTATGGTTGGTTTTTTTTTGCTTTTGTGTCACACTGATAAGCAAAACATGCTTCTCTTGTTGTAGATCAGGAATAGGCAGTTTAACACAATTCCCAAATGTACTGAACTTCAGTTACTTTGGCACTTTCACTCTTAAGTGAATTCAGAATAAGAACAAAATATTAAGCAGAAAATACCTGTTTTGTTATCAGATACTCTAAGTCTTGCTGTCATGTAGATTTTATGTAGCTCATCATAGCAGCAACTGGGTTGTGTTGAGCTACCTTGCTGAGGGCAAGCAATTTCTCTTGTCACAATATTTCCTCTCAAGACCATTTTTGTAGTGTGTTTCCTGTACTGTTCCCACATACAAGCACAGTTGGTTGTGCACTGGGATTGGGATATATCCTGCAGGAAATGGAAATTTGATCTTCTTACGTGGTGGAAGTTTCCTTTTAGCTGCATCTTGCCAGAACTTGTGCTGTGATTTGTGCACCAGTTATGTATTGAGTTTCATTCAGTTTGTCCCAGCAGTTCAAAGGAGGTCTTTCTTTCTGGCTTTCATTCTGGCATGTTTTAGTGTGACAGCTAAAGGGTCTATACTCTTAATTATTTTTATGTATAACCAAACTTGCACTCATTTAAGTAATCTTCATGTTACTGAAAGCCTTGTTTTCTTGTAATATGAGACCTTAGGAAGAGAAGAGTCACCAGCAAACCTGCCTTTAAGGTGACTTGACTGGTGCCTCTCTGTGTAGTTTTTAGCTGATGAGTTCGTGAACAGTGTGCTTTAGCACCATTTCACACTTGTAATTAACCAACTGCATGTTTGTCTCCTGAAAAAATAATTTGGCTGTGTAGTAATGTACTTAAACTATGTGATGAGTTAAAGTGTGAAGCTGTTTAGGAGCCCTGTTCCCTTTTAATTCATCTGGAGCTCAATGCTTTAGTGCAGTTGTGTGTTAAAGGCACAAATGAAAATGCAACCAAAATGAAATTGCCCCTTCTTAACATACAGCAAAACAAAGGGGGAAAGGGTATTTTTTTTAGGTTTTTTTTTTTTACTTTTGCTTCTGTTCAGCCATAGTTTCCAGGGCATTTCGTCAGCATTATGTAAGGGGGACCTGATTTGAGTCAAAATGCCCATGAAAAGCGAGTTATTTTCCAGCCAGCTCAGTTCCCCCACCTTGCTTTTGCAGCACAGCCATGCCAAGAGTGGAGCTGACGTGGGGGAGCAGGATTTGGGGTGGCAGGAGTTATTTTAGCATCTATGTGAAACCACAGCCGAGGGATGTGACTTGACTGGTGCATCTTCAGCCTCAGCAGAGCAGAGAGGGGGCTCCTCCCTCCCCCTTTTCCCAGCATGGCTGAACCAGCTTGGGGAAGTGAACCAAAAACTAGCCCTGTAAAAGAACATGAATACTTTCCTGTGGCTTAGCTTCTGGAGCCAGCTCTCTGTAGGGCTGGAAGAGCAGAAGTGCTGGCTCAAGGGAAACCTGGAAGAGTTGACAGACCAAGCAGGTGGCAGAAAAACCTCTTGCACTCCACTACTGCTCATCGTGCCACCTGAAATTCACAGTGTACCCCCTGGTCCTGGATCCATCACCTTCTGCAAGACCTTTGCTTGTGCTGGTGGTACAAGTAAGGTGGTTCTTGCACTCGTGTCTGAGTCTGGTTTAGGATTTCTGGCATTTTCCTCCTCCGTGTTGCTACTGTGAAATTCATCCTCTGATCGAGACAAGGAGGAGACGACGGTAACTGAGGTGGTGTCAATGTGCATGTGTTATGGCCAAATTTACTCTTTTACCTTGAAAATACATGGTTGACGTGACTCAAGTTTTCCATTAGATTCCTTCTTTAATCTGGGCTATGCAGTCAGCCTTTGAAGTGTACAGTCCTTTCCTTTGGCTGCAGGGTGCTTGAAAACTTCACAAAGACAGAAAATGACATTTTCCATTATTTTAATCTTCAACCTGAAGAGGTGGCTTCCAGTGAGCAGCTGTATTTGTGAGCTACAGTCCCGCTGACAGCTGTGTTGGAACAAAACTCTTTGTCCCAGGGCACTCACAGGAGGACCAGGAACACCAGCTGGATTTGGGGTACCTTCTCCTGTCCCAGGCACTGCCTCTGAAGGTGGCAGGCAGAGTGGACCCTACACAGGGTGTGGACACTGTTGGAAAGAGGCAGCCTTGGCCTGCAGGGAGAAGAGCAACGATTGATAACTTCCTGTGCTGCAGTAGAAGGGATCAGGGGTTGCCTGCCTGGCACATAAGCCGGTGGGACCAGAGGGATGCAGGTCTGGAGCCAGCGGGCAAAGCTCTGCCCAACCTCACCCTCCCTGCCTGATCAACAGGGGGAAAAGCATTTGGCTTCTGGTGCTGAGCAGGAGCATCTGTCTTGGTGGTGATGTGAAGGGAGCTGAGCTGGAACTGCAGAGCAAATGACTCTGTTGTTCTTTCTCTTAGTGAAAGGAGCCTGTAATTGCCTCGTGCTGTTTAAACACAAGCAAATCTGATTTGAACCTGTTACCTCATGTAACAGGTGGAAAAGAGTTGAGACATCCTGAATTTTGTTCATCTAACCAGAATGTGGTTGCATCCTCTCAAGTGCTTTTGGGTTTTTTGCATTTTTTTTTGCAGTTTCTTTTTTTTTTTTGGTGGATTTGTAAAGGAAAAGAAGGGCTTTGGTAAAGCTTAACAATGGAATATGCTTTTACATGAGGCTTCAAGATTTTCCTTTAAATTGGCAGGCTCCCCCTTCAACCCTTTAAAAGAAAAGAAAAAAAAAGGCAAAAAATGCACAGAAAACCTCACAATCTTCTGATATGACAAAATACTGCAGGTCGGTGTCCCCTCTGCCCCAGGTATGTGTTTGGTAGTAGCTGAAGATGTACAACAAAATACAAGAGTCTGGGGAGCTCAGGGTGGATCTTTGCCCAGTGCAGAAACGCATTATAAAGAACTACATCTAAATAGCTCTGTTTCCTTCCCTCACCTGCCTAATGTGTTTTGCCCGGGGTCTGCTTGCCCTGTATCTCATAAATATTTTATGAAAATTAAATCAGAAGTGATTATAGGAAGCAGTTCATCTGTCTCTGGTGCTGTCTGCAAAAGGAGAAGGAAAGGCAGAAGTAAATAAGCACCATTACATTTTTAAGCAGAGCCTGACATATTTGCAGTACATGTGAAGAGGGTATTTTAAAAGTTTGCATCAGCTGTTGGATTCTATTTTGGTGATAAATACCAGCTAAAATAACGTTGATGCTCATAACTGTGTGAATCAATGACCCCTAACTGACTTCCTAAAATACCCTATCAGTCTGCTGTGGGAAGTTTGCTTTTAGCTGAGTTTTTCCCCTTTTGTTTGTAAGCTAGTGTGTTTTATAGGAGGAGCACTGCTGAATTTAGAGGCTGCTGTGTTGAGTTTTTACATTAATGATAGATTAGGTACATCAATTCTTTTAGCTTGGGCAATGTAATTTTCATTAGCATTTTTCTCCTTAATATTATTTCCTTCCCCCCTCCTTGAAAGTTTCTGTGTAGAAGAGCTGAGATTCCGTGGTGGGTTCTGTGGAGCCATCTGTTCCCAGCTGGGCTCAGCAGCAGTGCAGGCTCTTGCCATCCCCTCTGTATGTCCAGTGTTTAACATCCCTCTCTTAGCTTTCCTCCTTTATTTCCTGGCATCCTTACCCATCATGCAAAAGGCTTTTTGGCAGCATTGGATGTGCTGTGAGTTCCTGTTAGCACCTGAAAATTAGGAGCTCCCCCTTCAGCCTCCCCCACTTCTGCCCCCTGCATCGCCTGGAGACTCTCCTGTGCCACCACATGAGTAGTCAACTGAGGTCGGGGAGAACTGATGACAGAAATAATTTGGGGCTTGATTTCTGTGATCCTCCACCCGGGTATGCCCACAGGGCAGGTGATGGCACTGGTGGGAGGGAGAAGGAATGACCATCACCTCCCCACAGCAGTGCAGACCTTGGTGGTTGTTCTCATGGCCTTAGCAGAGGACATGTGGTAACGTGGCTAATACTACTCAACACAGGAGGGAGGCTTTGCTAATCTTGATGGAGCTGTACAAACACAAATATTGGACCATCCCAACAATGCTGTAGTCTGTACCAAGATGTCATTTCTAAGGCATAAACACCTTGATGGAGTCTTTTGGCAAAAAGGAAAAGCCTGCTTCTATCCCTAGATGGTTTGAAGCAGTTGGTTATACAGTTCCAAACCTTAGGTAAAAAGATCCTGTTGAAGCACTGTAGCTCATCTCAGCATGGAGAAATCCAATCAGGCCACGGCATGAAGGAGTTACAGGAATGAAGAAGGAAACGTGGGAGTCCTGGTAAGGACCTACTACACTGATGAGGACACAAGTGCCTTGTGAGTGCAGAACCACCCCACTCTCATCATTGCACTGTGGGATTGCTGTGTGGGCTGGGGGCGCAGCCCTAGTCACTGGGGATTGTGATTTGGCGTTTTTCCCCTTACAGCATTCTGGTTTTCCCTTACCTGATTCAAAAGCTTTTCCTTCCATTTAAGTGGTGATCTATCCAAGTGGCACAGTAAGGGCAAGGGGAGGTGTTATCATATGGGAAGGAAATGTTGTGTGGACCCACCCACATCCACTGGTCCTGGGCTGAGTCTGAACAAAACGAGATGCTGTCTTTGTTCAATCTTGTCTGACTTTTGTAGACATTTCTCTCTGTTTCTCTTCAAATGCTTGCTTTTGCAGAGATGGCTGGTGCCTTGCATGTGGCAAGCAGTGAAACAGGAAAATCTCACTGAGGTTTCCCCCTTACTACATCTGAGTTTGCCATATCATTTAACCATGTCTGATTCTCATACCTTCTCTTTACTCCTCAAAGTGAGCTGTTAAGCCACGTCCGTGGTCCACGCAGAGCTGACCCATGATGCCAGAATCAGGTTTAGCAGGAGTTTAATGGAGACGATCTTGTGCACCAAATTCTTGTAAATGTTCCTTAAGTTTTGCTGACTTCAGCCAGCACGGCCACCAGCATCTTTCTGTCATCAAAAGCTATAACCACAAAAAAATAAAAAAACACAGCAGTCAGCTAACATTCTGCACTTTATATTGATATTTTTGTAAGGGATGTCTGCAGTCCAAACATTTGAGAAATTCTAGTCCTGTTCTGGTATTGGAAAAGTCTGAATCCATGCTTATTGTAATGGTTGTGTACAGCCAATTTGTCTTTAAATTGTGCTAGAATATGATATAACATGAAGCTTTTCCTTCAGACCCTCTACTGAGGAGTAGAACTAGATTCAGCTCCAGCCATCCTCTGGGGATGAGAGTGGCAAAATCTTTCAAAGATGAATGGAAGCAGTTTTCTGCAATGCAGTTTGTCTTCAGTGATAGAAAACAAACAGAAATTGCTCAAAAACATTTTCTTGCCTGGTTTTGTCTTGGCATGACATATTAAAAGCTTGTGCTAAGGAGGCAGGACACTCAAGTCTTACAAGATTTTTCACACTTGAACGCTTTTCTTAATACTTTGATAATCTAAGCTCCCTTTGAAATGGGCTGTCATGAGTATACAGGATACACTTACAGGTGGATGAAAAGTGTCAGCTGTGTCCTTTCTAAATTTCTTGAATAGAGAGAAAAAGGTGTTTGGAGGCAAGAATTAGGATTTGTGCTGTTTCGCTCTCTGTGAAACTCCAAGGTGCTGTATCTCGTTAGGCTTTAAAAAGACAAAAAGGCCAGAGGGGAAAGGAAGGACTTGTTCTGGTCTGGCAAGATTATGCTGAGGGAGTTCTGGGAGACTATATTTTATCTTAATTTCTTCAGAAAGGTGGAAGTCTCTTTGCCATGCATCTGAAATAACTCTCAGCTTCCTCTTTGTGAAGTTCCTAAGCAGATAAGCCCCGGTCTGACGCTGGGCTCTGTGTCACTCCCTTGCTGTGCTTTCTCGCCAGCTTTATCAGTTTTCCTTTCCATATTGATAGCACAGCTGTGCCTCCCCCCATGCCAGGGAATGGAATGGGTCAGGTGAAGAAGGTCTGGCTCATGCCTGGGGTTCCCAAGGGACTGCACCTGAGCAGAGCACACCAAGGGCTCTGGCTGTCTTCACAGGGCTCACTGCAGGAGTCTCAGCCAGAGGTGATCGGGCTGTGGCACAGGAGGATGCAGCTTGCTGGCTGTCACTTCTCCAGGCTCATCCTCAAGCTGTGAGTTGATATGGAATTGGGTTTTTTGCCTTGGGAGTGGTGGAGATGACAAGGTGGAGATGGGCTCCTCTTCAACATGTCCAAGCTTCCCAGAGTGAACCCAGAAGCTGCTGTGAGGAGCTTTGGCTCTTGCAGAGGAGTGCCTTGGTAAAGGTCAGACCTTGAGCCCCACCAAGTTTTGCTGCATGTCAGCAGTCCTCTTTGGATCTGGGTGATGTGGTGGGTGCGCTTGCATGGCTCGTGGGAGATGAGCAAAGTGGAGTGTGGCAGTAGAGACCAGGCTGGCTTTGCAGAGGGCTTGTGCTTTGCAAACGCCAGGATGACATGGGGTTTTGATTCCTTTAGAACCATTACTTGCAAAACTAATTGTTCAATATCACAGTACTTCTGTTCCTCCCTGCCTCATGTAACCATTAAACTCCTAGAGAGGAGAAAACAAAAACAAAAAAAACCCAACACCATCTTGTCTGCCTTTATCCCCAATTACTTTTGACAGCAGACTTGCTGGCTGAGAGCACTTCTGGAAGTTTTAAGTGACAGAACTCCATAATTGCCCTCTGGCTACCAATTTCTGACAAGCTGCCACACATTGTATTGCTTCATAATTCCGAGAGGAATCTTTCTTCTTTTTCATAGTCACCCTTGGATGTTGCATCACATGGGGTGAACCTATTCTGTTAAGGCATCAGAGGCAAGGTGATCAGACCAGTTCAGAAGCAGGGGAAGGCTCCTTTTTTTCATAGTTTCCTGGTAGATGCTTATCTCTGCCTATTACTTGGGTATCTGCTTACCCTTCTTGTGTAACAAATCCATTCCAATGAGAAGTAAACTGCAGTAAATGATTAACATAATCTTCTTTACTAATGACTGGGCCTTGTTAATTTACTGAGTCACTACTGAAAGTCTGAGGGGGAAACAAGGACATGTTCTTCTCTTTTTAAATTGCCACAGTGCCATCATTTACCTGTAGAAGCACAGTGTTGTTCCTTAAAGCAGCCCTAGCACACATGGGGTACGTGTGCTTGCTCAGATACGTAGGGCTCCCTTGCAACAGGAAATGTGTTGCACAGGTTTTATAAAATTACTCTTATGGTCATGATTAATGATTTTGTTATCCAAGCAGCGAAACCACAAGACTTTGGGGCTGCCACAGCAATCACAAAGCTCTGGTACGTGCAGCACAAATGTCTCGTAATTGAGCTTTTTGAGGGCGTGTTGAAACAGTTTCTTATCGGACTCCCTGTTCCAGCTTTACTTTTGGGTTCATTTCTCTTATGTGGCTACTGGGCATGTTTTCAATAGCTTCCCCTCAAAACCAAATGGTGGGGCTGGATTGGTTTCAACAGGTTCTAGAAGAAGGCAGTGTTCCTCTGACAGACCAGTGGCTCGATGGTTTGGGACTTGAATTTCCACTGGGGGGAAAATAGCCTGGCCCTGGACACTGTGTCCTTTCTAGATGTATTCTTGTAGGTTAGCGTGTTGTGTTTGGATGACCTGCAGCAAACCTCTCAGGTCTCCACTCTCCACCATCGTCCCCAAAATTTTCCCTGCTACACTGGTGGTAGAGAATCCCAGCCAAGACCCAGTCTTGTCATGGGGGACAGAAGTTGTTCCTGGCTTCCCTCACTGACAAAGCTCTTAGTGGCACTTGGCTGAAGATGTGTCTTTTCTTTGAGAATATGCTGATTTTCACCCATCACCAGGTCCAGGTTCCACTCCACCCAGTGGAGTGGTACTGAGAGAACAGTATGCTTCTGGAAGCCTGAGACGACATCATGTTGGTTACTTGGTTACTTATTTTCTTCTGAGAGGTTTCCCTATGGCTTCTTGAACGGTATTTTAACTGTGGGCACCATCAGAAGTACCTCCTTCTGAGCCAGTTCCAGTGAATGCTTCAGAATCTTCCTTTCTGAAGGATACTTATTAAAGCATAATCTCTTTTTGCTCACTTTCCATGGGACTCATAATTCAATAGATTTCCCTTCTTCATGGTCCTTTCTATGATCTCTTCATAGCTGGTGAGACCAGGGTTATTCAGTAAGCTGTTGAGATGTCATCTCATGTCCTCTGTTGTCCTGACCATGGCTCTGTGAGCTTGCTGTGTTGGAAATACCCTTATTGACACAGGGTGGAGGGGAAGGAGGACTGCAGACAGATTGGAGAAGCAGAGCAGATAGATGCAGTGCCTTGGTGATCATTTTTGTTGCTGCTGCTATTTTTTACCTGTTTTTGTCACAGAGCTGCCTGTTTTAATCCTGAAACCTCTTCCCTGAGCAGCAATAGCTGGATCAGAGTGCATCATTGCATGTGTCAGATCAAGGTGTCAACGTCACATTGCACTTCAGCAGAGTCTTTTAATATCCAGTCTCTCAGCATTATGAGATTCTTAAGTAAGTTTTCAGGGTCAGCTTTCATTCGGACTCCAGTGAATAACTTAAATTTGATCAGAAAACTCTGTCATCTTGTTCACCTCTTAGATCATTGATGAGTATTCTCACCAGCACAGGTGAGGTGGGGTTCAGTGGTGACCTTCTGCTTGAGAGGTGGGTATTTTCTACCTTTTTTTTTTCCCCCTCAATCTTCAAACCATGCATAGGTGCCAAAAGCTCTCTTCTCCTGTGGAAGTTGGAAACTTCCATGAGGGACATTACTGGAAAGCAGCAGTGCTTATCCCAGCCTTGGGTCATCGAGGTAGCCCTGCGTTTGTCAACCAGCTGCTGCCTTGAGTGTCACCAACCAGGAGTCACCATGAACCTTTCCATGGGCGAGAGAGCAGAGCCCTGGTCTCAAATAGCTCCGTTTCCCCTTTCTGGGCTCTTAGAGTAAGAATTTGTGTTGGCAGACTGCCCCTCTAATCTTAGGACACTGGATGTGGAAGTGCCACAATTTTTAATAAGGTGAAAGCAGAGCCCAGGGCCGCAGCCTCCGTGGTAGGCTGCAAACAAGTTTTGTGGCCGTGTCAACGCATGTGGAGGACAAGCTCAGTTGCCCTGACGGGTCTAAAGAAGGTGGTGTGGAAGGAAGGCAAAGGTAGATAGGAATTAGGCAAGATAGAAATCACTACAAGCCCTTTTCCAGTTGCAGCAATGCTGCCTTCCCCAAGAGGCAGCAAATAGCGCTGCTTGGAGGGCTGGTTATAGCTCCCAGCTGCCCTGCTGAGATTATCTGGGAGTTATATCCAGTTTGGGTGGGATTTTTATTTTCATCTAGGACAGTGAGGGAGTTGCAGGACAGTGTGTGCAGCCACCTCCAGCTGGATAGTTTTCCCAGGCTTAGTTGTTTTGACCATGAGCACCCATGATGTTTTCAGAGTGAATCCGCAAAAGGCTTGTCCCAGCAGGGCTCGGTCATGAATACAGGGAAGGTGAAGGGTTCTACTGGCTGCCACAGCACTGTTTTAAAGCATTGCCTCCTTTTGGGTTCATGTCAGTCAAGGTTTGACTTGGGTGGCAGGCTGAGGTATGTTGTGTGCCTTTCTGTTGTTCTGAGAAGCTCAAATTACAGCTCAGCATCTTGGTCTGCACCATATACAGCCCTGCAGAAAAGGTACATGTATTAGTACCAGCATGGCTGTTGGAACTAAATCCTAGCTCTCCTCAGGTTTTTCAAGCAAGTTCTAAGCTTAATCTGATCATGAAGTATTTGTAAAAGCTACTCATTTTCTTTTGAAATGTCCCCAAAATATGCTGGATATTGTAGGATCTGAAGTTACAAGCACAGCTTGGCTTTGAAGGGTTTAAACTCAAGATTTGAAGTGCCTTTGTCTACTAAGTTATGAAGACTGGGCTGGAGAAACCACTTTTTTAGAAGAACCTGAATACTAGTGCAGTTACATTTCAGAGGTGTAAACTATATTAATAGTTGATCTGCTTCTGCATACTTGTTTTAAAAAGAAAGTTAAAAAAAAAAGAACAAACACATCCATCCATTAAAAGTCTGTTCCTAATGGGTGGGTCAGCTGTTCAGAACTCATCCTGCTTGTTGTACCTCTCAGATAACCCAGTCTGGCTTTACATCACACTGCAAACATCTCTGTATTTACTTTCAACAAAGTAAGTTGGGAATTCAGTGCTTTTTAAGTGCTACACCAGTTAGAGAACCAACATCTATTTTTGTGTTGTGACACTTTAAGGTGTTCTCACCTTTGGACAGTCTTGCAGAGCGTTGTTTTCAGAATAAACAAATACCCACAATGAGAGTTCTTGTATTCTTGGAGTAAGAGATGTGTCTAGTACAATTCACTGGAAAATAGTGTTTACAGAGTGCATTCTTGACAAGGAGTGAAGGTTTTTCAGGTAAAACCAGTCTTCTACCAGTGCAACTCTGTGCTCTCAAGGTTCTGTCTTTAGCTAACTGTGGTGGCAAATGGAAACCTTTCTCTTGGACTCATAACTGGAGCTCATCTTGTTGGGTGAGGGGGATGGGGTGGAGATTTTTGTCTTTCAAAGCCAGCCGTGTTGTAGGCTCAGTCCATGCTATGGTGGTTCTGATCCTTGTGGATGGAAGCTCTTTTTTTCCTGCTTCTTTTTGCTAGTGCATTTAACAGCTGCCCATTGATATTCTTGGTAATATGAAAAACCCCAAAACCTGTAAATAGAATTAATGGGCAAAATCCTGAATTTGAAGATGTTGTGTGGCAACTATTCTAACCTAAGAATGGCTATGGAGGGGAGTGATGGCTATAACTATGTTTTTCTGCAGGTGGAAAAATGCATTTTTTTAAGAAGCTTCAGGTATTGGCAGCAGTGTGTTATTGTGTGATATTTCACCCTTTCATGATCATTGTTGCACAATGATGTAAGTAATTAACCTAAAGAAAGTGCTCACTGTGAGTCAGGAATATAGAAAAACTCAAGAAATATTCATTGCATGTTAAAGATTAGTCACAAAACGAGGTGGGGGAAGCCTGAACTTCTTAAAGGAAGGCTGATTTTTCAAGTAGCCTGTGATGAACTGGAATTTGATGAGTGTTTGGAGAACATGTAAAGGTTAACAAAATTGCCAGTATTTTTGTAGCCTGGGTAGGTGCTTTTGCAGCCTTAGTAGGTGCTCTGTCTGAGCCCTCAGGACTTACACAATTGCGTCATTTGATGGAGTTGAAACTTTTCAGAGGTAGCTTCTAGTGAAGACTCATCGTCCTGCCATGCCCAGGATAACAAGTAACGTGCCAAGCAAATACAAGTGGTGTTGGGGAATATGTCACGGGCAGGCTGTGGCATATTATTTTTCCATGTGTGTGGCGACAGCTTTTATGGCCTGGCAACAGATCTGCCTCTTTCAAGTATTTTATGTGAAACTTTATGAAGCCTCCAGCCGTCAGGTGTTGCCAATATTGCAGGTGTGCGCAAAGTCAGTGAGTGGCAAAACATCTCTTAAGACCATGTGCGGTAACAGCTGAATGTGTGACCGCTCTTTTCCGCCCCCCTCCTTTCTTTCCATTCAAAACAGAATGCTACAGATAGCTCCTCCAACTCCTCTCAGAAAAGGGAGCAGCCTGTGCGAACTCTGGCTTCTCCAACGTCCTGCGAACATCGAAGAATTTGCACTCGTGGACACCTTCACGACCATTACAGCTCTGACCACTACCATCTAGAACAAGTAAGGTTTCTTCCCGGTGTTTATACCTAAAGGTCTGTGTCTGGCAGACCTGGGACTGGTGTTTGGGTTTCCCCCTGAAAAGACACCCCCCAGTTTCCATTCTCCCTGTTAAATTTAAATGGCTTCCAGTTACTAAAAAAAGGAAAGGGGGGGGAGAGGAGGGACTACAGTGTGGTTTAATGTGTTAGGTTGTACCAGGTGCACACAGGCCATTGTAGGACTTTGACAGTTGTACTCACTCGCGAGCCAAAGGCTGAAACTCAGTGATGGATCATGGTGAAGGCTGTACAAAGAAGGAAAGACTAAATGGTTAAATACTGATTCTTCACGAAGCAAGGAGACAGTTATTGCCAGTAGCAAAGTGAGCTTATTTATCTTTTCTGTCTCTTCATCTCCATCCCTACTTCCACAGTCAGTACCACGATCCTACCGGCACGTCAACTTTCCAGACGACGATGAGGAGATCGTGCGCATCAATCCTCGGGAAAAGATCTGGATGACTGGATATGAGGATTATCGCCATGCCCCAGCACGGGGAAAGAACTTCGATCCTGATGACATGGACTCCTACGTACGTTTTGCCAAAAGCGAGGCCTCCAAACACGAATACACTTACCCTTACGTAGACAGCTCGGACTTTGACCTGGGTGAAGACATCAAGGGTGCTGTGATAAAGACTCAACCTGTCAAATTCAAGCCCAGGCGGAAGGAAGACGGTGAGAGGTCGCGGTGCGTGTACTGCAGGGACATGTTCAACCACGAGGAGAACAAACGGGGTCAGTGCCAGGATGCTCCAGACCGCGTCAAGACTTGCATCCATCGCGTGAGCTGTATGTGGTGCGCAGACACTATGCTCTATCACTGTATGTCCGACCCAGAAGGAGACTATACAGATCCTTGCTCGTGCGACACCAGTGATGAAATGTTTTGCCTCCGGTGGATGGCCCTTATCGCCTTGTCCTTCATTGCTCCATGTATGTGCTGTTACTTGCCGCTTCGGGCTTGTTACCACTGTGGGGTCATGTGCAGGTGCTGTGGTGGGAAACACAAAGCTGCTGGATGACTACAGATGCGTTCGGAGTGTTACGTTTTTCCTGTAGTTCGAGGAACACGTTGGTTTTGGAGCATTGAGATCACTCATTTTGATGCAGCCGCTGTGCCCGACAGCATCCAGAAACCACCAGTTTGGATCACTTTACATTGGGTCGTCTGGGGCTCACACTGCATTGATTTGCTCATCAACTGTTCTAACTAACTAACCTACAGCATAGACTTTTGTATTATTAATCTGTAATCAAAACAGACTGTCTTGTACATGTTTATATTTTTATTTTATTTTTTTTTCCATTTAAAATGAGTTTGAGAGAAGAACTGCTTTACAAGGTGGTGGATTGTAGAACATCTCCAGGTTGTGTCTGTCTTGCCTCCGCTTGAGTGGTACCATCAGCGTGTTAGCAAGCTTTGGCATTTCTAGAAACAGGGCAGTGTAGTGGATGGAATCTCGCTCGGAAGGTGTTTGAACTTGCAGTCAAGTTACTGTGTGTGTATAGAAGGTGTGCTAGTAACAAACTTGTACCACAACACAGTATTTCTGTCACTGGTTTTGTTTGGGGTTTTCCTTCTGTTTTCGAAAGCTGAAATAGCCATCTAAGCTGCAGTTTCTCTTGTAGAGTCCATCGTCATTTCCTTCAGCAGACATCTTAAATTATTTCTCTCTGAGCAGAAAGCAAGGCTCAGTTACCATAGTCACATAGCCGTTGAGAAATCTGGTAGTCCTCCTTACCTGTAATCATTTCAGACCACTACTTGAAAGGGAAGCATAAATTCTAGTGTTTTCTTTTTTCCCTAAAAAACATTAGAAGAATAAAACTGTGTTTTCAGAGCTTTGCCCAAAAAGAAAGGGAACTTCTTCGTTAGCCAGCAACGTAACAATCTGTGAATAAAACACTAAGGTTCCAGATGAGGAAAATCGTTGATATGCAAAGAATTACTAGCAATGCAATGTCAAAAGCACTATTATGGCAATTCTGGGGAAATGCTGCATTAAGTGGTGGATTATATGGAAAATCATGTTTGTTTGTTTTCTGTACACATGAGCATGAGAACATCTGCGTCCACTGTAGAAACAACATCTAGCAATCTAAGCAGGTCTTCAGAAATCCAAAGCCAGGATCTTAACTACCACTTCCAGCTTGTGACCTGTGGTCCCAATCCTCCAGACACTTGCACGTCCCGGCATTCCTGTGAGTCCCCATGTAGGATGTGAGTCTTTGCAGGAGCCAGACCAAAGCGTCTGCCTGGCTTTCTCCCCCCTCCCCACTTCACCACCCAGGTTTATCAAGTGGATGCATAAGGTGCATACAGCAGGATAATATTACTTTAATTATTTTTTTCTTTTTGGATTTTTTTTTTTTTTTAAATGTCATGTTGTCTTGTGTACAAGGCTTGTAATTAGCTTGGAAAAAGAGTATTTTTCTAATATATTACAAGGAATAGCCAAATAATTTTTATTAAAAAATAAAAAAAAAAACTGATTTAGCGCAGTGAGCTCTAACTAGCATAGTACAATCTGAATACTTTGAGGCAGCTAGGGATTGGCTTGTCAAAGCTGGCACTGCTGTTCCTGCCATAATTTCTTTCTGCAGTAAATTGCCAGTGGGCGCATGTCCTTTCCCTCCCTCTATTGCACATTGACATCAGTCTTAAAAGAGAGGAATTTTTTTTTTAATTTTTTTTTTTTATAATTAATTTGCCAAATAAATGTAAAAGGAACGCTTGCCATTCTTTCTTGGTGGAATGTCCCGATGGTTCCTCTGAGAGTTAATCACAGCTTTCTAGTCAACCATGAATTAAGTATGCAATGTGCTTATTATACACTATAGAGTTGGGTAGGTTTAATTCATAGCAGTTACTGGGGATTCTTTCAGTTGGAGAATAAAAAAATAACACGAATGATCGTGGAAAAGGGATGGAGTGTTATACTCTGGGTGATGTGTCTGGGTTTGCTGAATGAAATATAAATATTTTGTGCCTAATAGCAGTTGACAAATCTCTCAATGGTGTCTAGTAAACATCAAGCCAGCCTCCTAAAAAATTACAATTAATGAAACAACCTTTTCCTTTTATTTCTGTTCTCAGAAGTTGTTTCATGTAAACAAACATCTGTAAGATCTTCTCTCTATAAAGCACAACACTACAAAAAGATCTTACAGCTTTTTGTCCGGTCTTGAAGTGCCCCTATTTATTTAAATAAAGTAGACATACTCCAAGCCTTTCTGTATGTCTGAAAATAAAAGTTTAAAAAAAAAAAAAAGTCCCTCTTTTTTTTTTTTTTNNNNTTTTTTTTTTTTTTTTTTATCCCCCCCCACTTTATTTTTCTTCCTCCCTCTTCTCTTGGGTTTTTGTAATACTTGTAGATTTTGCTGCGTGCGTTCTTTGGTTTGTGATGGCAGTGGTGTAAGGGCACAAGGATAGAAATGGGTGGTTTTTGTAAATATTTCTCCTTAATTTCCACACTGCTGCTGAACAGTGTGTAGCGTTCTCCCAGTCAGCTTTGCAATACTGACATCAATCATTTGAGAGAAATTATTCAGATTTTATTTTTGTATCTGTGGTAACAAAAACATTAACCATTTTTTTTTCCCTGTTGTGGAAAGGTTTTGGGTTTTTGTTTGTTTTTTGGGGTTTTTTTTCCAAGCTATTGCTCACGTTAACAAATTAAAGTGCCTGAAGCCTCATCATTATGTATCTATATACTAAAAGTTAAAACCCTGTTGTATTGATTTTTATAAGCCTTTTTACCTCTGTGTAAAAAAAAATATATATACAAGTGTATGATGTACATTTTAGTTCTTAACTTCTTTTTTTATTGTTTCTAATATGTATGATCAGTGTAGCTATTGCTTTAAAATGTACCATGTAAATATAAATACATCATATCAAAATGATGCCGTTTATTGTTATTCAGATATCTGGAAGGGAAGGGGAGACAGAACGGGGTTGTCTCTGCACCTGCCTTGGGGTGTCTGAGGAAAAAACTTGCTTTATTTCACTTTTGTGGGTGGCAAAGGCCGCTGGCCTTGGGCAGGGGCTGTTCTTGCCCAGGCACAGTGGGGAGGATGGGGACAACGGTTTTGTTGGGTGTTTTTTGGGTGTTTCGCGCACCTGGTGGGAGGGCATGTCCTGCTGGCCCCGTGTCCCAGCGAGCTGCGGCAGCAGCCGGTGCTCCCTCCTGCTCTCCCCGCTCTTCTTCCAGGCTCCTCATCCCACCTGAGGTAAAAATGCTGTGGGGCTGTCTTTGTTTTACTTTGTTTTGCCCTAGCAGAGTGGAGGGGAGGGCAGGGAAAGGCGGCTGTGATTCCTGAGGGCAGCTGAGGCACCGAGAGGTGCCCGAGCTGCCTGGCACAGCCATCCCTGCTTGACGAGGCTTAACGTGGGAGAATAACCCTGTTAAAGCAGATGCCAGTCAGCTGAGGAAACAGGGAAAAACCGGTGAGTATATCCAAATTTTTGTAATTATTTCCAACAGGAGTTGGTCTGGCCACCACCAACCGCATCTGCAGAGCTCGGGGTTGTTTTTCCAGAGGTAAGTGGTAACACAACCAAGCTGCTGCTCCTTGTGTGCTTGCTGCTTGTTTTGCTGGTGAAGGGCAGAGCTGCCTGGAGCAGATAGGAGGCAAAGAGCACAGTTTTATTGGTTTATAGTTGTATTTGCATAGTCCTGGAAATATTGCACGCTCATGTAAACAATATTTCTGTGGGTGTTTATTATACAACTGTATGTATCTTATGCCATTTTTAAAAACACTTGCAACCCTCATGACAAGTGCAGACACTGAGGGTCAGGTGCTGTGTTCAGGACTCAGTAATAATTCAGTCTATGTTGGTGTTTGGCTCCATTCACAGCAAAGCTGCAGGGTGACTCTGACAGCCTGTTGCTCACAGTCCATGCTCTCTTGACTAATTATGGCAGGAGCACTCCAATCCTCTTCCTTGGGCTTAGCTTATCCCACAAAATGCCCACTAAGCCACATGTTTTGTGGTCTGCAATGTCCTCTTGCTTTCATCTGTAATCCAAAGTGTGGCTTATACCAGGAGGCTTCTAAACTGCACGAGAAAGTGGTACATTTGGACCCTGGACCTGTGGAAAATGAAAACATCACCAAGACACAAGGCAGCATGAATGGCAACCAACCTTCTGCAGCTTAACTTAACTCCTGATCATCTGGGACAGGTTGCTGTCCTCTTGGTAGGATGGAGTCACAGAGTCTGAGTTTGGAGAGGGCATGGGTATTGTAAGCTTGCAACCATATGAAACAAGATTGAGTATTTTACGGTTGTTTTTAAAAAAAATGTAGTAAACAGAATACAAATTGCATGTTAGGGTAATGTCCTCTCACCCAGGCCAAGTTTCAGGCACCAACAAATGCAACTTTGGCATTGCCTGGGTTAGAGTGGCTCTCCAAGCCCCCCTTTCCCTGCTTTAGCAGCAGCAGTGCCAACCCAGTTAACATCTGGGGTCCAGACACACGCGGTCCCACCTTCTGTGAATTGTTCTCATTATGGCTTGTGAAACCAAAGAGTCAGAGGGAAAGGAGGCTTTTTTCTTGACTGCTCTCTCAGGAAGCCTACAAGTGCTCCCAAGAAGCTTCTTACAGAAGCAGTATTGGGTCAGGAATTGCAGGATGAATGGAGAGCAACTGGAAGGAGTGGGTCTCTCCAGCTCTCTTCCTGCAAGGGAACCGAGGTTACAGTTCCAAGCATTTCTCCGGAGTGTAGGTGCCTACCATTGCCTTCAGGGGCAGAACTTCTCCATGAGGAATGCTCATCTGGCCTCCTTTAATCACTCAGTGATCTAAGTTTTTCTCCCTCTGCTCGCAAAGGTTGTAATTTAAATAGGCAAAATGGACTTAGGCCTGTTGCGAGGACGAGTAACTCCAAGAGTTTGAATGACCTACATAAAGTCATATGGGGATTTTGTGGCACAGTCTGGCCTGGAGTAGCATGAGCACAGGTTCACCAGCATCTCCATCCAAAGGTCGTTTTTCCTGTCATTCTGAAGATTAACTGGGAAGTTTGGGCTCTGGCAGGAGCTTCGCTGCATGGAGCACAAACCAAACCACTAGCCAGGGGTGTGTACATCTCCTTTCTCTGCTAATTTCGCATAGAAATGCAACTTGGAAGTAGCTGTCAGGATGCCTGAAAACAAGAGGTGCCATTGCATGCATTCTCAGTGCTTATCACAGACAGAACTTGGCTTCTTGTACTAAAGAAATGCAGCCTTTTTCTTTGAGAGCAACAAGGAGCTGCTTTCCTTTCTTCAGCACACAGTGCTAGGTGAGTTAACATCCTCTTGACACTTTATCCTTTTCCAGGATGTTCAGCCCACTGGTATTTTCTTAACATTTTGAACTGGGCAATTAAATTCCTTAGAATCTTGGTGACATACATGGAAATAAATAGAGGAATATTTGGCTTCCACCCAGAGACAAGATATTTAAATGGTGGAAAGTATGTGCGTGTATTTTTGTGGTGGTATACTTAGATCCCCACAAATATTTTTGGTTGCTTCCCTGCACTTATGCCCAACCATCCCATGCCATTCATCCTATTCCCCCATTCCCCACTTGTAAATTCGTTTAGGAAGAGTTGACAGACTTTGGTTTGGCTTCTGCTGCGTTCCAGCACTGCTGCCTAACACCGCGTGAGACGGGATCTCACGGCGGCGCTTCGGGTGGTTGCACAGAGGGAGGTTTGTGAGGACTGTAACGCACCCCGTCTCTCTGCATGAGCAATCACAGCCTCGTGCTCTGAGGTGGCAGGGACAGTACAAAGTCATTTCCAGGCTCAGTGCAACCCGTGTAATCACCTAAGGAGTCACTGATGTTAGGAGTATCATTGCAGGGGGGAAATAGAATTAATGTATGCTTTGGGATGGCTAAGATATTGCCAAGTCCTACACAGCCCTAAACTTAATTCTTATCTAAATTACTTAATTATTATTATTGGAAAGAAAATGGCGTCTGAACTGGCTTTTTNAAGGTTATGTCACAGTGAGCTGCAGAATTGGCCAATGTCTGTTTTAAGGCAACTGATGAGGTTACTGCTCTGAGCCAGCACTGTGCTGATTTCACACTCCTAATTTCTCCCATTCAGTGTTCAGTGTTCATCTCTGCCAGTGTTACCTTATTAACTGATAGAGCCCTTGATGTGACATTTCAATCTTAGAAAAGAACAGGGCTAGGGAACTTGTCAATACAGTGAGATCCTTGAAGTATCAAATCTGGTGTGTTCCCAGATGTGTCCTGTCTTCAAATCTGAGATTTCCAGTATGCAGATTATATTTAGCTCCAACCTGATTTAGAAACTAAAAGCTCAGACACTTCTGAAATTTGAAGCATTAACATCCTTGTGCCCTGGAGAGTCATTTCCAACCTTAAAAGCCCAATTCCAGAGCTACTGAACTCAAGTGATTTCACTTTAAAAGTGCTTACTCTTTACAACTTCCTGAGAACAATGATAAAAGCCAGGTTACAAAGTATAACTTTCAACCACATTCTGTGCTGGCCACAACTTAAAGCAGAGAGTATTTTGGTGTGGGCAGCCAAAAGAAGCAGTACTCTGCTGGTTTTGTGCAGGAGACTGAACACTGCAAAATTCAAATTTTATTTCAGAAAACTCTGAGACGCTAAAAAAAAAAGAAACTAGGACTGACGGCAGATGCAGGATAATTGGTTCATCCTAGATATGAAACATAAGTAGAAAACCAGTCCTTTTTTTGGTTGTTCCTTTTGTTTGTTGGGTTTTTAGGGTTTCTTTTTTTGGAGGGATACCTCAAATGAAGCTCCCAGTGTCACAGTAATGTGTGGATATGGGGCCTTGATGTTCAAGCTAAAGTACCCCCAGCAGTTTCCATGTATTCCTGCCAGGAAGGGTGAATGGTCTGTGCCTCTGAGAGGAGCACTCAGCCCAACACTGAGGCTCAGGCTGCCAAACTGGAAACATATATACACATATAGATGCACATGTGTGTGCATATCCTTTTGGGGCAGGAGTCTGACATGACCAACATGAGCTGAAAACCCAAGTGAGAGTTACCCTTCAAATAACTAAGCAAGCAGGTAAAATTCCAGCTGTGTGGCTGACCCTGGTGGCTTGGCAGCAATGAGTGAGGTTTTCTGTGCAGTGACCCCAAGTCTTGGGGATCGCTTGCAGGATTTCTCTGTTCACTTAGTGAATAGTTCTCAGTGAGCATCTTCATCTTGAGGAAAACCCCAGACCCCTATTAAGTGGTTGAGTCAGCCACAGAAATGAGAAGGGTTCCAAAGCAGAAAGCAAAATAGCTGTAGGATGAAGCAGAGAGAGAAATTCTGCTCAGAGGAATTTTCTGCTTTGCTGTGGCTTAGGGGTCATGTGGTGGATGGGCAGTGACGCTGCTTCTCTGGGGCCAGTGACTGGGCTGTGGGGAAACCAGGGGCATTTTTGGCAAGCAGGAAAGCCTGTGCATTCATTCATCTGCCTGAAATGGAGGGGTTTGTGGCAAACTATTTGGCCAGAGCAAGGTGGCCTTGGCAGCGATGCCAGTTCCACAGTTTAAACACAGTTCCTGCCGTGGAGGTGAGATGCAGTTGTACTTCCACATGTGGCCAGAAGTTCCACAGGCCTGGAGCAGCAGCAAAACCCTCACCCTTACCCCTGTCTTTTCAGAGAGATTTCAAGGGCTGCAATGTGCCAGGGAAGTAGCAAGAAATACCACACACATTTAATTTCAGAACTCTGGCAGCCGTCGCCAGTGCAATGCTATTTGCTGCATTTGTGCTTCCCTCGACTTTGAACAAGTGGACTCCTTCCAGCAACAGGTATGGGATGATTGGAGACTGTGCTCCAGTTCCCTGGGGTAAAGTCCTGACTCCACTCCAGTCAGTGGCAAAAATCCCATACACTAAAGTGAAGCCAGGGTTTGTCTCCTGGGATCTGCAGGATTTGGATGCCAGTATCTCAAGGTTTGGCACCCAAAGTACCTCCTCCACTGGCAACTCTCTGAGGTGAACTTCCTGAGGTTTAGGTTGGATATTAGGAAAATACTCTTCACCCAAAGAGAGGTTGGGTGCTGGAACAGGGATGGGGAAGTGGTGACAACACCAAGCCTGCCAGAGTTCAAGAGGTTTTGGACAATGCTCTCAGGCACAGGGTGTGATTCTTGGGGTGTCCTGTGCAGGGCCAGGAGCTGAACTCAATGATCCTTGTGGGTCCCTTCCAGCTCAGGATATTCTCTGATTCTCCCCCCCCAATTCTCAGGGACACTGGGTACAATGGCGGTCTAAGTCTCTTATCCTACACAAGTGAACCATCTCCCCAGTTCTGTCTTTAAAGGGATGTTTGAAATGGAAGCCACTTTCTGCTCCTATAAAGGAGCGAGAGTGTCCTGCTGACAGCCAAGGAAGGGCTTTGTGTGACCCTAGGATCACTGGTTTTAAACTTAGCACCTTAGCTTATCATCTTTTTTTCCCTGTGCCCAATTTCCAGGACATTTCAATTCACTTGGACCTTCCCAAGCCAACTTGGAAAAAAATGTAGCTAGGATGAATAAGCAGTTCTGACTTAAAACATGACAAACTGGCAGGGAGATTCCCTCAGCCACCTTTCACTCATTTTTGACAGGATTTCAAGCTGGCAGCATTTCTTTCTGATATTAGGTTGAAAATCCAATCGAAGATGGAGGAAAAAGAAGTTGAAAGGGTGCCTGTGTACTACCATTCATGACAGAAAGGTCCTGAAACAAAGAAGCACCTCTGAAAGGACTGTGTTTTCAAACCCACTCACATACATAACATTTTAAGAGCTGTCACCATCAGAGCACGTTTTATGGCCAGTTCCTGAAGGAAGTGGTTGTAAAGATGTGGCACGAAGAGCAGCAAATCCAGGTGCTGAGCAGAGAGCTTTTGAACTTAGAGCAAATGCGTGGTACTTTTTTCTAACCAGAACAACTGCTGTTTGTGACCATCTGAACTTTGAGCTACAAGAAAATGTCTTGGGGTTTGTCAGGCTGATATCCTGTCTCTAACCACAGCCTCTACCAGATACTTCAAAGGGAGAGAATACAAGAAACTCTGTATTGGAATCATCTGCTAGCAGAGGAAATTTCTTCCCAACATCAGACAATTTGTCCTTGATTTATCCCCTCAAACAGGAGAGTTTATGTGCTTCTTAAAAAAAAAAAAAAATCCAATTGAACAGAACAGTGATACGAGTTTATTCATTAAACCTAACAAATTTTTATTTGAGAAGTATTTGATTTCTCTAAAATACCATAACAACTTCCATTTTCCCTGGTGGTTCTTCTGGTGCTGAAGTGATAGTTTGAAGTTTCTTCCCAGCCATTTTTTAATACAGATAGCCCTGTAAATGTGACTGTTCAGGAGCTGCATTAGCAAATGCCAGTGTCTCCTCCTCCAAATTACTCTCCTGGCAAGAGTTTTTAATCCCCTTTTACAGATCCTTTAACCATCATTTTCTTATTGTTGGGACGATACTGTGTTCTTCTTGTTGTACAGTTTCTCTGGAGCCTCCTGTGTATCAAAAGACCCAGAACAGATTGAGGGTATGAGATGGGTATTGAAAACACAGCAAATTTATTGATCTGTTTATTTGTCAGATTGCTGACACTGAGCTGGATTTATAATATTTGTTTTCTGGAACTCAGATACTTTCCAAAGCAGCTGTGCTGTAGCTGTGAATGTAAAATAGGATGGACTGCATGTCTGAGAAGGTGTCAAGTCTGTATTTAGGCTCATAAGTACAATGGGCTTTGCTCTGAGGGGTTTTGAATGTCTTAGTTTTTTTCCTGAGGCCCATAAGTTTGGTGGATGCAAAACACTGGCCCCACTGATGTGAGTGGCAAACTTCCCACTGGCTTCAGTAAAGTGTAATCAACCCCAAAACACAGAGTTAGTGGCAGCTATTTTTCTAAGAGCCTGGCTAATACACAGAGCAATACCAGAACGCCTCTGTGTGTTTCATTTCTTTGTGCAAAAGTCTCCCATGCGTTTTCCCATAGCCTGTAATGAAATACAGGAAAATTCTGCAGCCTAAGTTGCCATCACAGTCTATTTAAGGGTCATTTATTTGGTCTTAGTCACAAGCAACACAAGTGAAAGACCTGCTTTGTTTAAAACAAGCCTGGCTGCATGAGCAGTTCAGCCAAATAGTGGAAACTTAGTGGTTCTGATGCAGAAACTCACTGGTTGATGTTTGGATCCTAATTTGAGACTTCAAATTTGATTGTTTAGTGATTTTTAATTGCTTCAACATGAACTACAGATGAGCAGAATCTCTGGAAATCAGGCCACAGATCACTCAAAATAGTAGATGTGGGGTTTTCTAAGATGTGGGTCCTAAGGCTCTGCGCCTCATTGAATTTAATCACAGCCTGGAGTAAAGAGGCAAATTCATCTTTGGCTTGGCTTCTAACAGACTTGTATTTGCACCATTAATCTGCTGCATGTAATGGTCTTCTTCAGTAATGATTCTTGAGCCACATGTCCAGGGAAAACCAAACTGAGGTCTCAAAGACATTAATCTCCCACAGGCCTCAAAAAAAATTAGGCAGCTGGCTAAAACAGAGATCTGTTAGTGCTCTTGCTGAGCTCATCCCTGATCAGACACTGGGAAAACTGTGGGGAAAGCCTTGCTATGAATGCTTTACCTGTGGATAAGCTCAGCTGGCAGTCATGCCCTGCTGGACACTAAACAGCCACCCCACAAGAGCAGCTTTGCTTTCACACCATACCTCTCACTTAGAGAGCCAGTCATGCTCAGACACATCCTCTGGAAACCGAGCCCTGTTTATTTCATCGCCTGTGGAATACTTGTTTTAACATATACCAGGGATATCTGGGAGGGAAGTGACATGTTTTCCCAATCAGGGCAAAGAAATGTGTTAAGTAATGCCCTGGTGTTTTTCAGCCTGACTCTAGCTGCTAAAGGGTCTGCTTCACAATGTGTTAATTCAGCTGAAGGGCTGTAGGCGGATGATTTTCTTTTTGGTTGCTGCCCACTTTCACCTCTTTTTTTTATCGCTTTCTTGTGCATCATTATCAGTATCTTTCCATCTATGAAATTAAATTATTGTAGCTGGAAAGTCAGTGATTCCAAGAGATTTCTGTGGGCTTCTACATGCATGATGAGAGAGATTCCTGGGCTCCAAAAGGCTTAAAATGTCTAGGTCTTGCTAATAATAACAACCCGAAAGGGAATAGTCCAGCTGACTGTATGTAGGCCAGACTTAATCAATTAACACACTGAGATAATGACATACCAGCTTATGGAGCCTCCTAAATATAATCCTGTGTGAGGAAGCCCACCAGCTCCAGGAGGTATGATGGCTTCACAAGTTAAAAAGCTCAGGACTGCCAATATTTAGGCACACTGAGACAGAGAGCAACAGCGACTTCTGAAGAAATGTGCTTCTTTCCACACTCACATCTCTACAAAAACCGTGGCTCAGGGGACACTGAGACCAGAAATCCACTCACACTGCCATCCTTTATATCTGTTGGTTGCCAGCTGGTACCTGTTGGAGTGGTTGGGTCCAATGGGACTGTTCCCACGCTCGTCTTACAGAAACAGTGCTTACTTAGAAAGTTTGGGAACTGTGCACCTCCGTAATGCCTGAGCTCATGTGAGCTGAAGTTTGCCTAACAGCCCCTAAAAAAGTGGGCCTCAGAGGGTCAGAGGGAGCCCCCTTTCATGTAAAAGATGAAAGCCACATTGTCTTGGCTGAGTTCCAGCATCTATCCTTGTGTGTTGGAGCAGATGATGGAGGTGGCTCCTGAACTGGGTGCCCTTTTACAGCCAATAAAGCTAAGTTGATTTGCCCTGGTTTTGCTGTGGGCTAAATTCTGTACAAAGGGGTTACAGTAAACTCTTAATTGGTGGCTGCTTGAATGTGTGTGTGAGTCCTTAGTTCACCCATCTGCAGAGTGATGGCAAAAGAGGAGTCCCTTCCTTTTTGACCCTTTTTGCCTAATCTGGTTTGATTGTTCGTTCTTCCAGGCAGAGATTGTTACCACATGGTTACACATGGTCTACTGGGATGGAGACCCTGGTTCCAGTGGTAAATAACAGCCTTCACCAGTTCCTCTCATGCGAATAAAATACGACCGGCAGAGTGATCCGAGTCATCTATCAAACAACCCACAGCTCCACCCGTGTACAGCTTCTCCATATGAATCCTGAGGTTAATTAAAAGAATCCAAGGAATGATGGGGTTAGGGAGATTTTGGTTGAGTGCTGAAGATTGATGTAACCTCACAAGCTCCCCGTGCTGTTCCTCCAGGCTTGGAGTTTTGCATCGTTGCTGGCTACTCCCCAAAAGACCAGGACCAGGTTTCTGGCTGCTCTGTGGAGGCCATGCCAAACTCTACAGGTTTAAATATTCATTGCATTCTTCACATGCCAAATCACTTAAGTTGGAAAGCAGGAGTTTAAGATTTTGCAAAGCTGCTCTTGCACAGAAAGACCATTAAAAATTCATCGTGACAGGGAAAAAAACAACAACATTTCCAGTAGTAGGGAACTTTCTGTTGACTTGGCTAATGCTGTGTGGAGCTAAGTTAGAGCTAACCCACATTAATCCACTTAAATGGAAGGGTGAGCCTGATCCAGTAAAAGCAATAAATCCTCTTTAGAGCTGACCAGACTCCAGTTGCACTATAGGAGAACCAGGCTGAATGGCAAACAGTTGGCAGGAGGTAACTGGACGGGGCCTGAATTTCCAATGTACCAGGTAATTTAACCCACAGCATCCCCTTTCCCCTATAGGCACAAACTGGTTGTGAGTAGGGCCGCATCCCAAAGTTCTTGGCACTAGAGGTGGAATGAATAGACAGTGGGATGAGGGAACTCCCTGCCAATACAGAGCTGATCAGGCTGAAGCAGCTCGCTGTCATCACAGGGAGTGGGTACTTGAGGTGCCTGTGTTGACAATGTTATTATCCCAGGCAGCTCAAGCTAAAGGGGAGAGATCCAGTGAGCTGAGATGGACACAAGAATGCCTGACCCGAAGCTGGTGAGGCTCTGCCCTGCCCTGCCCTGGAGGCAGTTTGCAGATGTTAGGAGAGAGGGGCCAGCTGCTGCTGCCTTGCTGTGGGTGAGGGACTAACTGGGTCGCTGTTAAACTCCACGGAATTGCATCCGAAGGTGAACTGGCTCAGGAACAAGCGGACTGTGCAGTGGCTCTTACTATCAGAGAGCAATTTTCTCAATGCCGACCCAAGACATGGAACTAAATCCAGGCTGGGTGAATGTCTCTCTGCTTCTTTATTCCTCTGAGGAACTGGGCCTGAATTGAAAAGGCTGTTTTAACACTTTGAAGCCACCCACAGCTCTGTCTTTGCCTCCCACGCAAGCTCCAAGGAACTGACTCATTCCCACCGTATTTTCAGCTGCGCGTAGATCCTGCTCACAGCCCGGGAAGTTCCCCGCTCAGCCGAGCAAATCAAGCGCACATTGTGACTCCAGTGAGCTGAGCTTGAAAGGGTTTTGCGACACCGACTAACAGCCGACAGTATCTGAAGACATCTGGCCTGCCTTTTAAAGTCGAGTAGGAGCCATATTCTTTAGCAGGCTGCATAATTTATGCCTTATCTGCTGTTCTCTATTCACGACGCTTCCTTATGTTAAATAGCTGTTTGTGAAAATAAGTGACGCTGTCATCTGCTGTTTAATGAAAGGAGGTCTGCTCAAGAGCAGGCATTCACCTCTCCTCTCCCCTTCTCCCTGGCAAACTCACGTTGCTTCTCCACCCATGGGGACCCCGCTTTGGGTTCTGCAGAGCTTTGTGGGGTGGGAGTGATACGTACAGCTCTGGGTGGCTTGCAGCTTGGGAAAGCTTTTCTGCAAGGGGAGACCTCTGTCCCCTGCCAGCATGGTGAGCTCAAACACTCTGTGGTTTGAGCTGAGGTCCTGACATCCCTGGATTTCCAGCTCTCTGATTCTTTCACTGCCGAGGAGAACAACTCACTTCTTGCTGACATCACGCTGTCCTCCCGCTATGCCGGATCCACTGCGAGTCTTTAAAGCTTCGTGCTATGCCTGAACAATTACACCCACGTTTCGACTGGGAAACAGAGACAAATGAAGGCAGTTAGAAGGAGGACGTGGGAGCCTGGCCTTGTATTTCACTGTTCTTCACACTGGGCTCATTACTGCCATCTTTCCCCCTGCCTGGTTCAAAAATTCCAGCAAATTTCTTGGGATCACAGCTCTGCTTCTCTGTAGAAATATCCCTGGTCTGTTTGGGCTCCGGACCACTTCTGAATGCCTTACACCATAGCACAGTCTTTACAGATGAGCATTTGCATGTCTAGGAGCACAGTCCTACTCACTGCATCGTTGCAGAAGACAGGGGGAGTAAATGTCCCTTGCAGTACAAAGGAATTGTCAACAAACTCAAAGAAATATCCAAAGGCACGCTCCGTTTTTGGCTTGTTGCATTTGTTTTCTTCCATGCAACTCACTGAATGTTTGCCCCCTTCTGCAAAAATCCGGGGCAAAGGCCTGGCTCTTGTCTGCACTATTAGCTAATGAAGTCAGGAATTTACCTCTGTCACCACCTGGGAATTGAATAATAGAAGACCCAGCTCCTCCATCCTACTGGCACTGGGCTGAGTTCCATCAGCTTCTGAGGAGCTTTCTGGAGTGCAGAGTCCTGACCTGCTCACAGTGGCTAGTATGAGCTGAGACATGAATAAACAATAAAGGAGATAAAGGAGAGGCTGGGTTGAAAGCAACAGCTGTTTCCTATGGACTCCTGAATAAACTCCAGCTCCTCTTGCTGATGGGCTGGGCTTTTGTCCCTGTGCAAAGGAATGAGCTGCTCTGGGAACTGCACTCTGATTTGAGAGCAGAGTGGTGTTTGTTTGTCACTAAATATAAAGGGTCGGCTCAAAAAGGTTTAAGAAGAAAAAAAAAAGTCTATTTTAAAATGTGTTTATTTCAGGTAGTTCTCCAAACTTTCAGCTGCGTTATCTCCCTTCAGCTGCTCCAGGAGCAGAATTACACCCAGACCTGCACGTGGAATTCATATATGCCAAAGAGCAAAGTCTTTTGCTGACTCCAGATGTGCTCCTCTGCCATGGAACACTTTGGAGGCCCAGCACTGCATTACATAAGCCACTCAGTGGTTTTAACATTGATTTCAACAGAAGGAGCGATCCCTTCTCTGTGTAACTAAGCAAAAGGTTCGTCTTGAGCCTGTTGCTATAATGAATTTCTAAAGCTGGGCTTGTGGGAATGACTCCATCAGTAAAGCACGAGCCTCTGCTCTGCTCTACCCCCAGGAGTGCACATGAAGTTTTGGAGCTTTAGGCGTTTAGTCCTGATTTCCACCAGTGGAGCAGGGAGATGAGCTTGGCCAGAAGAGGTGGGTTTTCCCTGTACTTCTCTTGTGTAAGCTTATTCCATTTGTGTGGAAATAAAGCATTTGTCTTTTAGAGAGAAGCAGAAGTTTTGGTTGTCTCAACAGGACAGCAAGAGGAAACCCTAATACCATGATCACAGAAACAGATAAATGCAATATATCATAATGCAACAATGTCCTTTTCAGTTTACTGCTACCAAGTTACTGCAAATCTTTTAAAAGTCTGTTCACTCAGGTGATCTCTTAGTTTGCTGAGTGCTTGTTCACTTTTGTTTACTTTTTCCAGATCATCCAAGTCTCTGTCCTCCCTCTCTGTGTCAGCTGCAGAAGGGTGGCTGCAAACTGCCATTGGCACTGTCACTGCAGAGACCTTCCACATGAAAAATAAAGAACTTTTAGGGAGACAGAGTTTGAAGTAGCCCCATTTTTAATTTTTCCTCTTTTTTAACTTTTTTTTTTTTTTTAAGCAGTTTGCATAACCTGTTTTAACACACAAATTAGCAGAACCCAGAGGGGGTCCCCTGGTGTATCTTCCTTTTCAATGTGAGGCACCTGGCTCCAGCTGCAGGGGGAATTGAGGGCAGCTGGGTCTAGTGGGATGTGCTGTGGGCCAGGGCAGCCACAAAGGGTTTGCAATGAACTTGTGGCTCTTTGGGGTGGCTGCTGGTAAACCAGCCACCTTGGGAGAGCAGAGCGTACCAGACTCATCTCCTCTGTGAACAGCAAAATGGAGCTGTAACTGCATCTGCTGCATCCAGGTTGTCTTTATCTCCTTGTATTTTACAGGGGGGAGGGTAGGTAAAATCTCTGAAAAAGTAAAATCTGAGGGTAATCAAGACTTAAAATTTCTGCTGTTTGTATATTTGAAAGTGATTTGAGTAACACCTTGCCTTAGATCAAACCTAAATATACAGAAGTGCAAACCTGCTAAACTTATTATGCTATTTCAGAGGATGGTGTCTTTGTTTTAAAGTTTCATACTGGTTAGAACTCAGATCAATCCCTTCAACATTTCCTTTTGAATTTCTCTTTTCTATTTTTCACCAAGTCTTGCTCATCTCAGCCTCTTTCCTGAGGCTCATTTTTGTTTATCCTGCACAGTTTCCTTCCTTCCTTCACATCCAGACCCCCTTGCTCCCCTGGGACTTCCTATGATAGCTAGGCACTAATCGTGTACTTCTGCCCCAGAAGCACAGATAGAGGCTTCCTCCCCCTGCTTCCAGTCAAAGGAGGATGTAAGGCATAATGGTAATCTTAAACAACACTGCTATTCATTGTTTGGGAGATCTGGGAAATATCCTTGAATTCAGCTTGCTAAATTAGCTGCTTCTTGAGTAACCCACAGCTGCTGCGTATCTGCCCCATTACATTTGACAAAAATGCAGCAGTTCTCATTACATATGATATTCTCTCAACATATGGACCTTCCACCAGTTTATGTCTCTGTGTAGCTCTGTTGCCATGAATGTACACACAGAAACATTTTCTTTTGTACTTAAAAAAAAAAAAAAAAAAAAAAGACAAAGCCAACAATTCTTGAAAATAGATTAAAGACAGGCATTGCAATTACTCAGATGGAGCAAAGATGTTGGAGTGCCTCAGAATACAGCCTCTGTCAGGAGCCAACACTTAGATTAAAATGTTGCTTCTGGCAGTAAAAGTGTAACTACTAGTGGTTTTAAAGCTTCGTCCTGCATGTTGTGCACTTGAGTGTCTCCCTTGAAGTTGGCAGGCATCGTCTTGTGCTTGTAGATATTGAAAGTCAAATGCACCATCAGTGTAAGGTGGTGCTTAACTCTGTGTGAGGGAGTAACATGGGTTTGGGACTTGTCTTGTGTGTTTGCTCTTTCACAGTACCTCCAAGAGGGATTTGGTTCAAAAGAAAATGCATTCCTGGTGTTAGTGGATTTACGCTCCCTACCCTTTCGTAACTTCGCCACATAAGCGGGGAACTCGAGCAAACCTTGGGGAGGAAGGTTTTTATGTCTCCTCCCTCTTGTGAACTTTTCTAGGCTTTGCCCCTCAAAATGGAGCTGTGTCCTTGAGGAAAACCCAAACTTCCATCTTTACTGTGCTCCCTGTGACACAGCTGGTTCCAACAGGGAGTAATCATTGATGCATCAAGTGCTCTAACTAAAAATGCAATGCTAGAGCATGTGAAATTTGTCCTTGGACCCCTCAAGCACAGTTCAAAGCCCTTCTCAACCCATCCAGGGCTCAGCTCATTAATTCCAGGATCTGGCCAGGGATGAGCATCTGCTGCATCCTAAACCTTGGGCAAAGTGCCACACATTGACTGTTGCCACCTCACCCAAAACAAGGGGGGACAGACCACGCCTTCTGCAGTGCATCCTTGGGCTCTGCTTGATTGCATAGTCTCCAGCAAGGAACTCTGTGGTCTTGACTGTGTAACTATGGTTAGTAAGCCACTGGTACCCCTCTCATTGCTGTCCTTCGCTCCTTCCTTGGTTATTCCTGTTGTCCCTCTTCCCTCTCTTTACCTCTTTCCCATTCTGTTTGGTTTTCCTTGCTTGAGTGGTATTTTCCTTATTCTGCTTCTGTCTTGCCATGAGCTGATGCCTTGACTTGCTGCTCTAAGTTTGGGGGCATAAATATCTGTCGTTCTTTGGGATGTTGCCTTGCTTCTTAAACCTGTCTGCTTCAGGGATGTGATTTTGGGGCTTCCAATTAACCACAGTCAAAATCAAAAACAAGCCATTCTGTTTTACGCCTTTTTGCTCCTTTTCTGACTAAACATATCCCCTCAAACCTAAGCACTTAAGTACAGGTACAGCCTGAGTTAATGCTGTATCAGAGCCTTCTGCGTTGAAGTGCTCTGGTGCCCCAGGAAGGAGGATCATCTCCCTCCTGCAGGAGCTGAAGAGCAGCTGGAGATCTGAATCTGTGCAAGGATGTGGCTTCCCTGTAGGCTGTAGCCAGTTTCAGGGGCTACCAGGTGCCTTTTTCATGCTGGTGCACGTGGGAGGGTGTCCAATGGATCCCTGGGATTTGGTCAGCCGTGGGCAAGGAGCTGCCAAACCCTGGCAGCTTGGAGAGGCTGAGGACACAGCTCAAAGCCAGCCAGGTGCTTCATCCTGTGTTGTAAGGAGATGTCCCGTCCTCATCAGGATGCACAGGCAGGAACTCTCTGCAAGAGAGGCCCTTCTCATGAAACAGAGGAAGAGGGTTTGGGTTTCCTTTCAGTGGCCTCTAAATCATTTGTCCAGAGCACAGAGCTGTCTCTTCCTGGAGGTATTTAGGCTCATTCCTTTAGAAGTCATCTATGATTGTGTTAGTATTTGTGCATAAATGAATATTAATGGTAAATGTGGTCTGACTACTGGCCTCATTTCCTTCCACAGCTGTTTTTGTGAGAGACCTGATCCAAAAACATCTTGTGCACACATCTTCCAGCCTGGCTCTGCAGGCGAGCTTGATGGAGAATGCTGTGCTGGTAGGGCCTGTTGTGGTTTAGGCATGGACACAGCACATAGCTGCTCGGTGCTGTCAGGGTCTCAGCAGATCTGCATTCTCCTCACAGCAGACATTTAGGTACCAGGGGAACTTGTGTTTTAACTGGAAAAAAGCTCATGTGCCAAAGGCCTCCTGCTATAGGGGAGGTTGCAGCTGAGCAGAGGTTTGGAGGGGCTTAACACTGGAGTTGGCTGCTGGAGCTGGCAAGGAAAGCCCACCCACAGCTTAGGTGGGACCAGCACCTGAAATCAAGTATTGAAACATGTGCATTATAGCACTTTGATTTGATTTGGATACTATTCTGTGCAGTTCTGCATTTATCTTCTTTTTCTGTGGATTTCTCCCAAAGATATTGCCTGGGATTCCTGCAGGAAAAGATGGTCCCAGAGACAACAGGTTCAGAGACCAAACACTCTAGATCCCCTGTTTTTTAATCATTGGATGCACATATCCATATAGATTTAGATTGATTTCAGCAGGGAAAGGGATTTGCTGTGTGACTCACGTGTCCAAACTATTGCTACTGGTTTTGTGATGCAAACCCCTCCCGAGTGCTCGTGAGTGATCTGCAACGGATGTGTGTGCTCGGAAACTCTTGAGCAAGTGATTTTGGCCTCGGACACTTGAAGAGGTTGTTTGCAGACAATGCACATGCTGACCACTTCTGTTGAGTAGGGGCTCAGTTCAGAGTGTACAGCAGGCAGCACAAAGGTTCCTACATTGAAAATCACCCAGCTCTCGGTTTTAATCACATGACCCAATCACAACTTCATCTTGTCAATACAAAATAAGAGTTCCCACCTTTGGGGTTTTTCTCGGTGTGGAAAGCTGCTCACAGCCTCATGCCCAGCAATGAGTCTCTGTTTTCTGTTCCTGTTGCGAAAGAGGAAGGGGGATGCAGGAAGGCTGGCTGGGGAAACACAGCCTGAAAACCTTTCTTTTGGCCCAGAGCAGCCCATAGAGATACTGTCACGGATCCAAGCAGGCTGGGGTTAAACTGTTTCCTCAGCTTTTCTTCCTAAATCAATTTGAATATTTTTGGCAAGCTCTCTTACTATGCATGGTGGGCAGCTGTGATTCAAGCAGGGAATTTTTTTTTCCCCTTTCTACTGTCCCAGTCTTCCTGTCTTGTGCAGATGTGATCCTTTCCCTCTGTCTGCCTAACAGCTAATTATTTTACCAGATGAGCCAATAGTCTGAAGAAAACAGACCATGCATATTCTTGAAAGAAACAACTGTGTTACAATGTCAGGGGGGATGGGTAATTAAAAAAATAAGGAGTCACTTCCTTCTGACCCACTCCACTCCTTAGGAAAACCTTCAGAAACAACAAGCATTCTGATTTACAGGGGACCAACCTACCTCCCAGGTTAGTACCCCTCACCTTTTTATAGCAGAAACTTGCACTATACTTTCTGGGAAAGTAGGGGAAAAGCCAGCTTGAATAAAAAAGAGATCCAGCTAACAGCTCTGCAATCAGTGACAACCCAAAAATGTACACACCCCTGTAGCTGCAAGAATGTGGACAAGAGCGCAGCACCAGCTGCTCCCCAGAAAGTGCCTGAGTGTTGCTGCACTCACTGAAATTTCATTCCTAATCCCAGCAACGCTTTTCTGACTAAACTCAGTAGCCCCTGGCTCTGGAAAGGGCAGAAATCCTGCTTCTCATGTTTGGTGGTCGTGTTTGAGGGGGCTTTTCTGGTGGGTGAATATCCAGGCTTTGTAGCTTGCTCCAAAGCCAGCAGCTCTAAACCACTGTCTGCCACAGTGTCCCAGGTGTGAGCTGTGAGCTACCAGAGAGCAGCACAGCTGTGCAGGTGTGGTTTATAGCCTGCAGACTGTGTTTGGAGAATGCCTCCGGTATTGGGTTACACTGGCAGGATGGGCAGAGGAACGCTCCATTCCCAAATCCCACAGAAGCTCAGCATCTGTTGCTGAGCCACGCTTTGCTGCCTGCCTTCATCTCACAGCTCCAAGAACAGCAGGTCAGGGGTGTTTGCTCTGAAAAGGCTGGCCCAGGCTTTGTGTTTTGGGCACCATGGTTTAAACAAGTGAGAGGGTTTGGTGTTTTTACCAGGGCGGTGATGACACGTGAATGCTGAGAGGCAGGAATGAGGGCTCTGAAGGAAGGCATGTGCCTCAAGATGAGGTAGAAGCTCTCTGGTAGTTTTTGGAAAGTTACACTAGAGCCCAAGGTGCTAATCATTGGTGGATTCAGCACTCAGCAGAAGGAGTTTCACAGAGGTCTATTAGTGCTGGAGCAAGAGCTGCAGGGTCTCGAATTATAGGCAAAACTCGATTGCTTTTTTTTGCCAGGCAGCTCTTTCCCTGAGCAGAAATTGCAGTCCTCACCGTGGGGTAAAACCAAGGCCTGTCCCCAGCACGCAGCATCCACACCAAGGGACCAAGTGCTCCAAATACTTCAAAATCCTGCACAAGCAAATGTAAAAGGTGACCCCACACTGCTATGGAGGTCAGCATTGCCTGCCTTGCTGGATAACCCCGGCCACTGAATCCTCCTTCATTTTGAGTTGTAGCTCAAAAGTTGAGCTGCTTTTGAGCAAGCAGATGACTCTCCTAAAAGCAAGCTCCCTGCCTCAGTCCCTGCAGCAGGATAGGGAGAGCTTTCTCCATCCTGGACTGCCTCGTTCACCTTCCAAGCAACACGTGACTTTGCTGACAGTACTGGAACAAGAGCCAAAAGAATGAGTTTTCCTCATTTCTTTGTTGCCATTTTAAGAGCAGATAACCATCTAATTAGTTTTCACCCTCTGGGGCTGTAAGTTCTTGTATAATTAGATAATGAGCAATTATCATTGCGGCATTTTGTTCTCACATGGCACTACGTGGATTCCAGCACTGACCACGTTTTGGTGCTCCAGGTTATTACCCAGGGAGCACTGGCACCGCCTTTACAAGAAGACTTTAGAGGGGACAAATCTACCAGCATTACAGGTGCTAACATAAATCCCACCTGCTCCTACTGGGCTTGCCCCACAGTAGTTGGAAGCAGCGCTGATCCCCACCAGGAAAACCCTAAAATATTCCAAGGAGATTATGCGGTCGGGCGCTTCCCGAAATACTGCCTTTCATGTCCTTAATGCCACCCTTGCTTTTCTTGCTTTGGCAGGGAAGGCCAAAATCAGGGTTACACAGAGTGGTTGAAAGCAGCAAGTTATTGGAGGACACAGAGGTTTGAAATTGTAGCCCCCAGAAGTGCTGCTGTGCTAAGAAAAGCGCCTGATGCGAGTCAGGACTTACAGGATCTGCTTGTGCTGAGGTCAACAACTGGCAATTAATTAATTCGTTAAAATACCTGGAGAGATTTCAACTGGGCACATGGTGAGAACATGTGTGCAAGAGGAGGATCTTGAAATCACTCAAGCCTCAGGGCAAACAAAAACCAGATGGGAGATGGGTGCGGAGATGAAAAGGTGTAGGCAAGGGGCCCATATCTGTCATTATTCCTGCAGCTACAATTTAATTACTATTCTCAGGCTTTGGGGAGCAGAGATTTCTTTTTTTTTTTAATTAAAAAAAAAAATTAAAAAAGGTGTCAGAAGGAACATGAGTTCTATGACTAGAAGATGCCCCTTAATATCATCCCCAGCCTCTGCTAAAACTCTTAATATGATTTATTCATGACCCAGAATGGAAACTGTTTCCCTAATCTTCCATGTTAAGGAATTGCTTTCAAAGCAGGGGGGGAAGAAATCTAAAAAGCCAGTTGAGAATCAGAGCCCCCATGCTTCCTCTCCTCCCTGCACTTCTTTTCCCAGCAGCACCAGAGTTCTGCAAGAGCTACAAGGAAGGCTAAAAGCTCTTCTCCAGATGCTTGGGCAATAAGCAGACATGCACTGCGGCCTTGTTTTGTGCAGTTGTTGGTTGGGACAATGGGCTGCAGCACCAGGCTAAAGAAAGGTAAGCAATTTACATATGGAAGATGTTACTTCAAGTTTGATCTTAATGTTGTAATGAAGTGAAAGCAAGAGGCAAAATCAGCAGGCTACTCTGAATGGAAGATCTTTTTTCCTTGGATAAAGTGACAGTGACTTACAGCACCAGAACAACAAATCAAGCCATTAGAAAGAAACCAGCATCACATTGCAGGGCTCAAATGAAGGAAATTTTTAGTTAAATACTTGCTGGAGAAGATCCAAATCATTTTTTTTTCCCTAACACCATTTCCCCTGTAGCTAGAACTTAAAAAGAGATATATCTGGATTAAAAAAAAAAAAAATCCCCCCAAAAAACCAAAAATGACAAACCAAGCAACCAAAATAAAAAAATCCAAACAACAACAAAAAAGAGACAAAACTTGAATTTTCACTGCATTGAAACAGATAATGACACTAGTTTGTGGAAAATAGCCGAAGTTGCCTGCAGGGAGGAATTTGCTATTGAAAAAGTTGACTGGCAAATGTCAACTGAGTTGTGTTCAGTCCTTTCCACACAAAAGCCATGTCTGGCAAAACAAGCCAAAGGGGAGGAGCAGGAACATTAGTACTGAGCAGAGGTATAGCAGATGTATTATTTTTTCCCAAAAATGCACAGTGATGGAACAGAGATTTGGGGGTTGGGAGGATTTTTTAGCTGTTAAAATCCTGCCTGCCTGTATCTGTCCCTAAGATGACAAGTGTTTGACCCATCCACTGAGACAGATGCACCGAGCCAAACTGTGCATCCTGAGACACCCAAAGCCATTGTCCTGCCAGGAACATGATGCCTGAGGAACACACCTCCAGCACAACACGAATGATGAGCTGAGGGGAAGAGGCTGATAGAGTTCCTTTCAAAAGTCAGACTTGGGGAACGGTCACTGATCCACACAGCAAGTCCAGAATTACAACATTTCAGGTGCAAGAGCTGCTTCAATCCAGGGCATCCTTCTCAGTGCAACAGGTTAATCCCACACACAGTTTTTCTATCAGTTAAGGGATGCAGGTGAAGCAGCACAATGCCGAGGAGGCTTTTCCTGAACAGGACATCACTGTGTGGCTTCTGAGCTCAGGCAAGGATGCTGTGGGCAGTACAAGTTAAGGACTCTTCCCATTTTGCAGCACTGAGGTTGAACTAGAAAAAGATTCCTGTCCAAAGATAAGGATTTTGCTTTCTTTTTGAAGAAACTAGAATGGAGGGAGTGAGGTATTGGCTAGAGAATGAAGTATGACAGCAATGAGCAGAGAATGTGTTGTCATGTCAGATTTCCTCAGCAAAAACTCCTCATGATAGTTTTGTGATGGAAGTTAAGTTTGAGAAAACCTGACAGAACTGTGATTTCCCAAAGGAAACAAAGCAAACATAATCTACTTTGAAAAAAATCTGATTTTATTTTTGTACTGAAAAGACCTGTCAATTTAAATAGATGTTTATTTCCATTCATGGTCTCAACCAGTGCTGTGTGTTAACATTATTCAGAACTGTATAAAAAGCCATTTGTGTTACAAAGGTTAACATCCTAAGAACACGGGGGGAGGGGAGGGTTTGAAGCAGCTTAACATTAAAAATAGGATGTTCCCAAAAAACTTACAACTGATGCGGCATCTTCTATTCTAATTTTAGAGGAGCTGAAGCATTTTGCAAATACAATTCAAGTTATTTGGTCTTAAAAAAAAAAAAAAACCAACAAAACTTTAAAACCAGATTGCTTTCATAGCAATATTGAAGCTGTCAGCTGAGAGAACACACACACCCTCTTGTGTGTGCAAACACACACGTGGAGAACCACACTGAGCACAACTGAAACACCCCATTAAGCACTTGGATTACATGTGTGTTCCTCTGAATGTGTGATAACAGTTAATTTAAAATGCTAGTTGCCTTCTTTTTTTTCACTATATACATGGTTTCCATGGAAACCCAAGATTCTGTACAATCAACTGATGGTTATTACTCATGGTGCTGTGAGGTTCTCTAGTGAAAGGGCCAAATTCCAAAGCCTTTACTCAAACATGTACATACCTAACTGAAGCCAATGGACAGGGGAGAAGATGGTCTAGAAAAGGGGTTGCAGGGTCAAGGTCTAGATCTGAAAAATCACATGACAGATTGTCATTCAAAAAAAGGAATTTTTGTAAGTCATTCTTTGGTTTATTTCCATGATTCCCAACACTGTCTGAAAAGCCCAGAGACAGTCACATGAGAAATCACAGCTCTAAAGCAAGCCCACACCATGTTTAAGTCTTGTGTATTAAATGTTTAGAAGACTACAGGAATTCAGAGTACCCCTTACATTCGTGTCCCCAAAAATCTAGTAACTGCTGAAGTGCATGCACTGAGGCACGACCGGCATGCCTGTAAATTCATATTGTTCAAGTTAAGAGTAAATATAGCTGCAAAAAACCCCACCCACCTATAATTAAATGGTCATTACTAGCAATACTATAGTGACTGTCTTGTTATTAAAGAAATGCAGACATGGTTTCTGCCCCCTTGGCTCGCTCAGCCAAAGGAAGCTGTCTGCTCCATTTAGAAAGAAAGCAGGTTCTAAGAATCCAAGGGAGTTTAATATTTCTGTGTTCCCGGGGTCAATTATTAATGCAAAGATGTAGACAAATGGCAAGTATATGAAAGCATCTCTTGTACATTCCAAGGTTTGGAAGTCAAAAACAGATCTTAACTTCCTTATGCTTAAATGTTACAGTAGGCTTCGAAAACCAGGAAGAAGTAATGTATTATTTCCATGGAAAGCAAAGTAGAACTAAGTCTAACTGCAGGCAGTTTTTGCTACGCTTAATGTAAGGCAGATTTTATTGCAAAGATAGTTACCAGTCTGCTAGTAGGAAAAAAAAAATTCAGGCAACTATACTCAGAGAAGGTGGCTGATAATTATTAGTGACAACTTCTATTTTTCAGAACAGCTCAGCTTTAATGTACTTTCTGGAAAACAGCATTTTCACCACTGGTTTTCACTTCCTTCCCCATCCCACATTAGGTATCAAAAATCAAGACTGGATAAAATGAATTGTGGCTATTTACCAACCAACAACATCTCATATTCCAATGTTATTTTTAACTGGAAGAAATATAAGTCATTCTTTATAACCTACTGCCACTGGTTGTTTATAAATATCTGCTTGCTGCAATAAACACTGGTCATTGAAATATTCATTTGCAGTAACTACTTGGCACTAGGTTAATACACTTGTAAAGTTTAATGGAAGTGCTTCTGATGTACATACAAGCACTTAAAACATCAGACCTTTTTAAAACTTAGTTCTGGGGGTTTTAATATCTATAGTTACAGTTTTCACAAGCATTTCTGAAAGTATTAAATCACTTCAATAAGTTTAGAGGCTCCTGTCTCAGCATATCTAAGTTTCTCAACAATTACAGAATAGCTAATTTAACATTCTTGCTCCCTATGCTGAGACAACATGGTACCAAAATTTAGTTATAAAAAGAGGCATTTTTGGTCAGGCTGATCCCCCCAGCTGTCCCTTAACAAAAAAGCAACACAGCTCAAACCTGTCTCCTCTCTCCAGAAAAAGAAAGACTCCTAAGGCCACAAATGTACATTTGCCAGAACATCAGGTGTTGTCTCCATTTGTGGCAACTGCACATTCCCACTTAGAGAAAATACAGTCTGAAAGCCCCACCACACCACCTTTAGGGATTAAACCCCCTCAGAAGCCAGTTCAGGCAGCAGTGCATATGGAACCATGTTACATGAAAACAGTGTGTTAGAGCCATTCCAGCTACTTCAACTAGTTTATAACAATGTTTAATCAAAACTCCTAATTGCAGGAAAGAAAAAAACCCAAAACCGTGATGTAGAGAGAGGTGTAAAGATGCAAAGATAATCACCACAATGATCCAATAGCAAAAAACTCTTGTCCAAAGGTTTTCTTATGCTAAAAAAGGCACACAACCCCTTGTGAACTAGAGACAAAAGCTAGCAGTACTACATCAATAAAGCCAGAAGAAAAAGCCTACCAGAATTACCCAATTGCCTACTGGGAAGGAACAATGAAGTAGACAGGCTGCTCTTGCTCCGTTTTGTTTGCAGGGAAGTGGTCAGATTTAATAGTCAAATTTAGCCACATTAAGAAACATTTAACAAAAGCTACCCCAAGAAACCAGAACAAAACCTGACGTTTGGGTCAAAAGGCCACAGACAGGCCCTTCCATAGCATGGAGCTGAGTGAGTTCAGAGATTGGCAATGAAAGAAAAAAAGCTTTAGACACGTGATGGGAACAAGCTTTGGGGTTTATCGAACAGTCACACCAAGCTTCTCCAGCACACGCACTCCCTTCTCCTGGTATTCTTGTCGGGTCATCCAGAAGTTGTCTTTGTCTTTCATGATGTCTGCTAGAACAGCGCCCCCCAGGAACACCATGTGCTTTCGGCGAGGGGGATCTTCAATTCGGATCTTAAATTTCTAAGAGCAAGAAAAGAAACGGTTACTGGGGATCCTTGAAACAAAGCCTTGAAGAACAAAATCGGGCTTTCCACCAGAACAATGAAGTGTGGAAACTGCCTAGTGAGAAAAATGCACGCAAGGAACCGAAATGTTAGCACAGGGCGCTCTGTGTGAGTTTCCAGCTTGTGCAACTGAAGGCAAATAACTGCTCTGCACTGGAAATGAGAGACAGCTATTGACACTTTTTCCAAAACTTGACTTTCAGTATATCCACAAAAAGGTCAGGAGTCAGAATACAAAATTAAAGACCAAATTTTTGCATTTCATGAACAGAGTAGAAGACTGAAATAATTCCTAAGCTTCAACGGCTAAAATTATCAGAAGTTATCAGATCATAAAATCACAAAATATTTTAAAATTATACCCAGTTTTAGAAGGGTAGATGAAACAGATTTTAAACTTACACAATCTAGACAAGATTAACTAATTAACATTCCCTTAAATTCTTCAATGCTAAAGCTCTAACTTCAAGAGCAAAAGCAAGTACAGTCAAAGCTATGTAATATGGTCTCAGATGTAAAACATTCAGTACAACTGAGTCATGCCTTACTGCCACAAGAGATTTTTAGAGGACACTTTACTAAGAACCAGGGAAGTTCAATTTAATTCAACATCAGAAACTCCACTCTTAAAGGAATTTTCTAAGTAGCTCCCCCTTGAAAATCAGACAGCATTACAACACAGCACTACCTCTGCACTGTGTGTGGCTGCTGCCTCCTTATCACAGTAACCAATGGAAAAGGTTCCACTTCCAGGTGTGTTAGAACTCCAGCCTCTCACTTTTGAGTGCTTCACTGATAGTACAAATCAAAACCTTCACAGATTAAAAAAAAAAACAACTTATTTTAGCCCATTGATGACTTTTAGGCACAAAAACCTCCTTAGCTTAGTTTAACCTACGTTACAAGTTGTGCCCTAGCATTTATCAGCCCATTTTACATTCGAACTAACACAAAACTTCAGGAGTTACTTGCTCTTCGGTGAGTTGAAAGGTGACTTTATTGCGAGCACATACAAAGGATGTATGCAGGGGTGTGAAGAACCGAGAGGAAGCGACTTTGCAAGTCACATGAAAGGCCACCGGCAGCCTCTGGCATTTCTGACTACTTGGTTCCCTCTAGTGGGCATTGAGGATAAGACTCCGTGCCCCCCCAAATGCAGCCACTCGATACCCACCGAGAGTTTTTCCACATCTCCTTTCAGGACTCGTTCCAGGTAGAGCTGTTTCAGTTCCCGCTCCAGCCGCGAAGGCAGCCCAGGGTACATGGTGGAGCCTCCCGACAGCACAATGTGCTTGTAGAATTCAGACCTGACTCAAACAAAAAGAAGTCTTTCTAGTGTTGTATAGTTTACATTGCTTTAGGGGTAGGTACCTGTATGGGCAGGGGAGTAAATACAAATCTACAAAAATGATCACTACACAAAAGACAGATTTGTTCATTCTTTACAGTAATATTTTGCTCATGCAGTAGGAATATTGTGAAAATATCTTGAAATATTATGTCTTTGCCCAGTCACACCAAAATAGTTTCCAGACAACCTGCTGAGCTCCAAGGCCTCAGCCTATCCCTCTTTCCCAGCATGAACCTTCCTCTAGGAATACATATCAATGTCTAAAGCAAAAGGTGTTACTTTAAGTGCACTTCCCACCCCTGACCCCTGACAGAGGATTTTAAACGTTCTGCTCTTACCTGGTATCAATGTCAGCAGCCTGGATGGTGTTAAACAGCAATTCAGCCACACCAACCCCTTCCACATTGATTAAGTGAGGCTGGAAAAGAGCCTCTGGTGCCTCGAACCGTTCTCCACCAACTTTGATAATCCTGCCATCCGGAAGCTGGAGCAGAAAAAAACACCACTGAGAATCCTACTTTTAGCCACTTGAATACTAAAAAAAAAAAAAAACCAACAAAAAACACAGCCAAGAGGAAATGACCTACATTGCTCCCTAATGTTTTAAAACAGGAAATTGTTGATACTTGTCAGCACTGCAAGAAGTCGTTCAGTACTACTGAAAGAATATACAAATTCTTTAATCACCGCAATTCACTCAGAGACGTCAGGGACCAGACACATCCATGCTGATATACCAAGCATTTCTTTGCAGTATCAGCTCCTACTAGCAATTTGAAATATGATCTTAGAGCAGGAGTAAATGCTTTTCTGGAAATTTTTTCCTCTTACGTGTGATCACAGGAAGTTTCCACTAAGAGCAAGTTTACCACTCCTGACACCAGATATCGGTCTCATACATCTCACTGCTACATGGATGAAGCTGAAAGAATTTGATATGCTAGAGTAAGCCCGCTTTCTCTACAAAATCCTACACTATAATATTCAAATTTCAAAGATCTACAATGACAAAAATGAGTACAAAGTCTCATGGAAAAGCTGAAAAGAAAAAAAAAGGCTTCAGAAGCTTTTTCCAGAACCACATCATCTGATTCTACAGACTGCCATGGCCGGGAAGTGAGCTACTGCCAAGAGAAACTGCAAAGGAATCAAAGCTAAATGCCACCTGAATTTAAACCTAGAAGTTTAGGACAAGAAAAACCATCTCCAGACACTTACTGTGTAAGATTCAACTAATACTGTGGTCTCTAATGCCAGCTTCTGCTCCTGTTCAATGTTGTATCCCACGTAACAGAGCTTTTCCTTGATCATACGAACGGTCTCAAAATCAGCAGAGTGGTTGAAAGCATAACCTCGCAGCAGGAGGAGCTGGAGGGAACACAGCAGGTTAGCAGGAAATGAGGGCAACAGTCCAGACCTCCTTCTCTCTCAGTAGAGGGATACATTTAAACATGTCTTGAAAAGTTCACCTCCCTTTTTTCACTGGAAATTTAGTATTAAGATAAATACAGTTATGACCAGAAAAGCAGAATACCAGCAGCATTTACTCCAAGAGGGAAGTTGTCTTCACCATTACAACTTTCAGTATAACCATCACAAAGACAAATGGAAGATAACCAAAATAATTCTTATCTTTAAGATTTCCCTTCAGAACATTACAGTATTCCAGTTTAACCATACAACTGGCCAATACAAAATGTTGCTTATACTTAAAGCACCCAAGCAAACAAATTGTCTATCAAACATGCTGTCTCTTATTTAACAATCAGGAAAGAATCACTACACTGTTTTCCACACTGTGAGAAAGTCTTTCTGAAAATAGATGAGTAGAACTGAGAGAATACAATTTAGTTTCCAGTTTATGTAATGAGAAAGTCAACTTTTGAGGTTTTCCTTCCCAAATATGGAATAAATTCCCTTCCTACAAGACTGCCACTAATAAAATGTGATGTCTCTGAATAACATCAATATTATCACACATGATTTCAATGAGGAAACATAAGAATTGACTGAAGTGACACAGAACACAGGAGTTCTTTATTATTCATATGTTAATTACATAAAGGAAAAATACATAGTGGTTTCTTGCTATCAAGGGATTTTACCTTGAACCAAAGTACCACAGATACCAACCTCTACCTAAGAAACTCTTCCCAGCTTACCTTAATGAGGTACCTAGTGATGTCCCTCCCCGCGATATCTAACCGTCTCGTGAGATGAGGGAGAGAGAAACCTTCATAAACTGGGCAGATGTGGGTTACACCATCTCCAGAGTCCACAACAACACCAGTCAACAAACCTAAAACAATGGGGAGGAAAAACAATGTACAACTTTAATTACTACTTTCATAAATTGAGCAAAATAGTAGAGAGTTTCAGATTTTTTTCACTGTAATTTTAACACAACCTCTGTTCCCTCAGTCCTCATTGGATTTTGAACTTAAGGCTTTCACAGTAACAAATGTTTTCACATAGTATTTTTAAAGAATTACCTCTACTTTTACCCAGATGCTTAGAACTCTACCGTTCACAGTCTTATCTGGTGTTTTGACATCTTAAATTGCACTCTAATTAAAGGGATATCTATGCTCATTAAAAGCTTGTTGGGGCACAAATTCCTCCACAGATTCAGCTGTGTATGTGCAACTTTGTACTAATTTCTCAAATATGAAGAAACCCAGAGATACTCTGGCCACGAGTTTACCTTGGTACAATTCTTAGGACTTGTTGATTTTGACTGCTATTCAAAAAACCAAAGTAATGCTTTCATAAGGTAGAGAATATTTGGACTACGCAGCACACGCCTAACATTTTCCACACAGAAGTACCATTAGGCTGAGTCAGATCCACCTTTATAGATTAAAAAAAAATCAACTCTCACAAAACTATTAAATTCTATTAAACCTGTACAAAACTAAGGTATCATAAACATGTAGAATTTTCTATATTTAAGAGGCAAAAATCAATGGTGAAAGTCAGTAAGAAAACAGTTTTATAGTATCCCACAGGCTACTTAAAGAAGGAGAACATATTTTAAGGGGAGACCTTAAAAATAAATTGAAATGAGGGACATGGCTATGTAACTTCACCCACTACTTTAATCCTTAATGTAATATAAATAAGAAGGAAGTATTAAAGGGTTGTTTGGTTTTTTTCCCAAAGCAGATGTTTTATTTATGTGACCCTGGATTTTTACATCTCAGAAGGTCTCCAGCTTTTAGATGATATGCAGAAACATTGCAGACCGATCAAAGTTGTCACACATTTTATGATTCACTAAGTAACAGAGCACTGCAGTCAGGTACAACTACAGCAGCTTTTAAGACTGTAGATTTCGGTCAATTAAATAAAGGAAGCAAACCAAAGAAAAAACAAGGTCTAAAAACTGTAATAGCACAGATTGCAGCAAATAAAATTAATATTCAGGTGTGCAAAAGTGGGTTCGGCTCAATTAGTTTTAATGACTTGCACTAACAGAACCACCCTTCCAGTGGTCCTTCTCTTAGACTCTTGGACACAGAAACTACAGTGACTTTCTAATGGGCAAGAATATTTATGTCCTGCTATGTGACAGCTAAATACACCAAACCACTAAAAAACAGATGTATGTAGTCATGGTGTTAGAACTGATGTGTTGGTTAACTTCTTAAAATCCCCCATGGATTGCAGTCAGTGGCAGAATATCCACTGGATTAAGTCAATTTTCTGCTCAGGCTGAGGATCATTTAATCTATTAAATCTACAGCAAAAGACTTGACTTTATTCATTTTGTATCCCCTGAAAAGAGTGCAGAACTCACATGGCCATCATCGTGAAATTCACTCATGATCAGAAAAATCAAAAGTAAGCCATTGATGCCAAAGGCAAAACAATTTTACCCTGAAACAGTAAGCTTTGATGAACCAGGATTTTGCATTTACAAGAAATGCTTGTAATCCATGAAAATAACAGTGGTACCTCTGAATAGTTCCCTAAAACAAGAAGTAAGCTGGTCAGTCAGAGCTAAGTTTACTTAGAGAGAAGCACTGAATTCAGCCCAAGACCCAGTGATACCATATTATACTTTGACTCAGCAACACATCTATAAATTAAAGAGCTTTTAGGTTATTGTTGCCTACCTTGAGCATACAGAGTAAGAACAGCCTGGATGGCTACATATACCCCAGAAAACTGGTATGTCTCAAACATAACCTGTAAGATGAAGGCAAAAATTAGCTTCCAAAATACCCCAAATACTTTTAAAAAATCCCATGGGTGTATGAAAACTAGAATTCTAGAATTCTGCATTTTTACTAATCAAAAACACTTTCCAAGGAATTTCACCACACAGATTCTGCACGAACATTAGAAACTCACTTGCTATAGGACAGTGAGCAGTACATTCAGTTCTGCACCTCACCTGTTCACACCAGACAAGCCAGATGAAATATTCCACATCTGTTTAGCAATGAAAGTGAATACAAGAAAACCCACACACCAATTTCTGCAGCTTTACTAAGCCCTTTTCCCAAGTGCTTCATGAGTGGGAGGCAGTACTTGTAGACCAGCCAAGCACTGCATTACTGAAGTGACTTGGGAATGAAATGTTTGTTAAAGGTGTAGCCTCTAAAACGAACTTCAGGGTTTTATTATTCTGCATATCAAGCCGTAGAGACTTTGTACTACTGCAGACTCTGTCAAGTAAAGACCAGACTTCTGTGCATCTGTGTCTTGAGTAAGCCCAGTGTCACAGGTTGTTCTCTGCATCTGTGCCAGCTTTTTCCTTTCCTCAAAGCACACCAATGACAAACCTGTAAAAGTAGTGCAAAATCCACTACAGACAGAAAGCTGCAGGTTTGCAGAACTCCTACTGAAACATGAGAAGTAACTGCTTGTCGTGCACACTGAACTAGTTTCAGTGAAGAAACAGGCCAAGATTAAAGGATGTAGAGTTTATAGGATCTTGTCTTCTTTATAAACACAAAAAAGGCCAAGTAAACAAATCATAGTGTACAGCAGTTTCCCCCACAAAATGCTCTACCAGGAAAAAGGATGAACTCTGATTATTTCAACACATACAGAAGTTTTGCTCCTGCTACTCTGCAGCCTCCTGAGCCCTTCTGCAACTTCTAGGATTAGAAACTGATTAAATCCTAAGTACTCCCACAGCTCAAGTAAAGATATCCAAATATTGTTGAAGAAAAAAAGCTGATGCCTGACAATTTTAGAATTCTGAACTATTTAAAGAACCTCCTCTGCTAGAATAATGTGAAAAGGAACAGAAAGGGAACAGTTGAAAGGTCAGCAACTCAAAGAGATTCCATGTGAGTAATCATTATCTAAACCCAAAGCTATTACAAATAGAACAGACTTTCAAACAACACGAGTGCTTATTAAGTGAAAAAATAATTTAAGATAATCTAAATTGTCAACTTCATACAACAAAATGAATCCTCAAACAGCATTGGTTACTGCCTAGAAGTCACTGTAAAACCTTTTTATAACCTATATGCAGGTTTTTTGGGGGTTGTTATTCTTTCAAGACATACTTGACATGAAAAATGCCTTAACATGGAACATGTATGTTAACAAATCTTTAGACGTAAATACTGAGCAGAATGTTTTCCTGAAAAGATTCTTCTTCACTTGACAGCAGATTTTGGATTACCTACAAAGTGATCTTCTGACTGGGCACAGAAAGGAAGAATTAAAAACTGGGGAAAATGATAAGTAATTGTAGTTTGGGATTAGAAGTATCTCTACAGCTTGAGTATTTCTACAGCTACTTGATATGCCATTACAGTCTGGCTGCTTCTGAGAGTGTTACAGAATGAGAGTGCAGCAGAGAGAGACAGGCAAGCAGTCAAGCTGAGGAGCAACCAGTGTCTTGTACACACTATGAAAGAAAAAGAACTATTTAAATACATATTTTACAATATAGCTGTCATGTGAACATCTGCTGCCTTACCCTGCAGCTGAGTTTGAGGAAGAGATGAGGTAAGGAAAGAGAATCACTGGAAACAGAATGAAGGACAGCATAATAATTATCTATCATCTTGATATGGTCCAGATGACAAAGCTTTCTTTTTAAAATGCTACTGCACTGTATCCCAAACTGCAGAGACATTATTATATTTACTGCAGGCTTTAGGAAACACTTCCATTCAGTCCTCTGCTTCATACTGAGCTACTCCCTGGAAAGGAGGAGGCCATGGCAAAAATGGAAGGAGCATAAATATGTTGTTAAACTAAATACTGGAAGTCCTCGTAACATTTTGTTCCATTAAAAATATTAATAGAAACAACGAGTTTCTGTATAATTCAAATTTATATTTACTAAAATGGATTCTAGTTCTTATTAATCCTCTGGATCATGATTAAGTATCTACAATCTTTGGAGTGATATAAAAAAGAAAAAAGCAAATGGAGCAATGCAAATATTTGATCAGAGTTCAGAGGCCATACTACACTTTTGAATTTATGGTATGAAATTACTTGGTACCAGAATAACTAAAATCCAGCCCTTTGTGTTCAGCAGGAAAACAGAAACAAGAACACTATTGTAGACAGCTGAAAAGCAGAGAAGCCTGGACAGGAAATACAGCCATTCCTCCTACGTGGAGGCCACCCAGAGTAATCTGCTATGCCTATCACACCACAGCTGACTAATGTACAGTACAGGGTATTACTACTGTTGTATTATATAATACTTAGGTAATAGGTCCCTAATGTCCCTAATTGCTAGAAAATGGTGAGTTTAGATTGCACAGTTTGATTTTTTTAACTTAATTTTTTTCAACTTTGCTAGACTTCATTTGCTCCCAAGCCACTGAAAGAAAAGGATTAGTGCAAAAAAATTCACTGCCACACTGCAGAAAGCACTACTGTAGCTGTGGCAGCAAAAGGATTCTAAGGGAAAGGTCAGCAGGTAATGATAAACTTAAATTCTTATTAGATTAAGCAACAAATTTGAGGGGAAAATCTATATAAGGCTTTGATAGTCAAGGTTCTGATGAATGGATGTGGTTTCAGACTTGGAATCCATTTCTCCCATCCTGTCAGGTATTCTAACACTACCATTTTTTTTTAATTACATCTTTGTAACCCTGAATACTTACATTAATTGAAAATACCTATGGTGCTTGAGAGAAAAAAATCCCAACAAAACAGGAAACTAAACCTTTTGTTCTCATCAAACATCACTGCTCTTCAAACCGGAGTCTTTGTCACACAGTCCTGGAGCTAAACAATATATATCTGACAACCTACATGAACACAAGGTACAGCTGGAGCTTAGATCACCCTCTGAGATCGAGGATCCAAGAACCAGGCTTTCCTTCTTAGACGGCTTTCATTGATAATCCCTAGCACTGATTAAAGATTAGTGCATGGGTTGTCATCACACCTTTGCCTCAACCGTCTCCACCAACACCGCTCCATCTGGCGAGCACCATCCAGCTCCAATCTCCTCTGCAGCATTACTGGCTCACAGAAGTCTGAGTCATTTAAAGTAATTAACATTCATCCAACAGCTAGTAATCAACATATCCTGGCTATGTGAAGACAGACATGTATTCCCAATTCTGTGTTTTAATGCTGATGTGGCTTGAGACAAGAGGGATGAGGAACGAGATTAGTTTGTTTGAATTTAAGCTCAGTAGCATTCTTGGCTATGGCTGGGGAGGAGTTTTGGTTAGAAAACACAACTGCTTTGCCTCAGATAGTCACTGTGTGTTGTTGGAACAAGAAACCTCTTAGCAGTACATCAATGACAGTATGTATCAGCTCCTACTAGACAGACATACCTCCACAATCTTCTCCCTGTTTTTGGTTGGATTCATGGGAGGTTCTGTGAGTAGTATTTTACAATTTTTTGTGTCAATGTTAAGTTTTTCTGGTCCAAACGTGTAATCCCAGAGGTGCTTCATATCATCCCAGTTTCGAACGATGCCGTTCTCCATCGGGTAATTCACTTCCAGCATGGATCGCAACTCACTGGCTTCATCACCAACCATGAGATCCTGTGAAATTTTAATAGAGAAACATGTCAGTGCTGGCAAAGTCTTCTGGACACCAAACTCCTCAAGAATGACAGTGAACTGCTTCAGCCTGTGTCCAGCTGTGTTCATAAGCAATGCCCACATTTTGGAATCATTTTCAGGTACTTAGGAGAGAAGCAGAATATATTTCATGTCGTATTTAAATTTGGCTGTTACCCATCCCAAACCTTTTCCAGAACAAACATTATTAATTCAATTTTTAAATTAACCCTGAACAAACAAATAAACCCTGTCAGAAACTACAAACACCTTTGTAAGTACATGTTTCTCCACTGACACCTCCAAAATTATTTTATCAAATACTAATTTCTAAGAGCTGAGATGCAAAAGAGCACATAAGGGGAGTAGGTGGGATTGGCAGAGTATTTTTCCATGCATGTTGCAAATTTCTGTGCACAATACCAAAAAAGGAATAATGAGTGGTGAATAAGCATACCGAACAGTAGCAAAAGCAAATAAGAGATTTTAAGTTCCACACTAGACATTAAAAGAAACAATGGTTTACATATTGCCTGTGTCAGTAGGGTGTGAAGAGAGACATCTAAATATAAAAGAGAACCTTGTCTGTTCCTTGTCAAAAGTGCCAAGACAAAAACCCAAGTAATGCATTCTTGCACAAACACAACCAACTAATGCAGTTTGAACAGTCATTTCACACCAATTAAGCAATCTGTTTATTAAAGTTAGTTATGCAAACATTGCAAATTCAAATTAGTACCATCACATCATCTCCTTTCCCACGTATTTCCCAGAGGAAGCGTGTACAATAGCATCTTATCTTTGCTCCCTATTATATCCCACACTTCTCTAAAGAGGCCTGAACTGACTCACTTGTTCTTAGTCTATAAGAACATATTTACAGGTACCAAGAGTCCTGTGTGCATACTAATATTAAGTGAAAAAAAAAAAAACAAAAAAACCCAGCTGCCTCATCAAAAAATGTACCACCAGTTTGCAGTTGCTGTGGCACAGCAAACCTGGAAGTGACACTCACTCAACCTACTACTCAACACCAGGGAAAAAAAAAAGATGCACAGTGAAAAAATCTGGTGTCTGGTTTACAATGCCTTGAACATCAACCTAAATAGTTACTGTTGACTATAGGAAAGAGAAGTTAATTGAAAACAGTTTAAATCAAACCACTCCTCTTCCACCCCCTCTCTCTGACAACAAGGTGTTCTATTTGCTTTCCCTTGCACAGTAGATCTCTCTCGACTGTAGAGAATACAGAAGTCAAGAATCCGATGTTTAAAACCAAATGCACTCTGTTGAAACCACACTATGAGAACTCCACCACGCAGCTACACTACTCATGAGAATTTAAGACAACAGAAACTCCACCAGTTAAAGAATTGGAAGCCTTTCTGAGCATTGTTCTCTGAGGCTCTATGCTGCCGAACAGGGCACAGCCCAGGAAAAGCTGCTAGCCGAGGGTGCAACGTGAAAGTTGCACAGAACTTTCACATCCTTTTAAGACAAAGCTAGAGGGTAGAACAATTGCTCTCTCTTGAGAACATTAGTGCTAACACACTAACAAACAGGCACACTTGGCAGGTGAAGAGGAAGAAGGATAACACAACTGAATTTGCACAGGGGAATCAGTATTGTGACATCCAGCGTTTCTATAACTTTGTTACTCAGGAATAACTGAAGTCTGAACATTTCTGGTTTGTAATATTAAATAGATCAATCTCTACTGTTAAAGATGCTGAATTCATGTTGATCTTTCAGTGTTATTCTTGCATCTTGCAAAACTACAAGTTAGGTAGCACTTAGAAGCAATACATAAAATATTCTCATGAATTAGTTGCCAGTAAACCAAAGCAATGATCAATGTCCAAAATAAGTATGTATTCAAATGTAAAATGTAAGACAAGACAAAACAACAAACAGCATTAAAAAAATAACATAACAGCTACCAGGTCTCATCAAGCAAAAATAGTAAACAAAAAGCACAGGGGCACCTCACTTACCATCTTTTTGTTATTCTACTTCAACAGGTCAAGAAAGGTGAAGAAAAGGTAGAAGCAAGAAAGTCAGAAAAGGCCTAAATGAAATTCTAAAATTATTTTAAGTACACAGTAGAATTAGGCTGAAAAGAGATGCATGTACAGCAGGAAATGATCTGAGTTAGTTTAGTTAGGGCCAAACTAACATTATCAGGATATCAGATTAAATTGTCTCTTTAAAGGAAGCTACAGCTACATGTCAGTGGCATGGTCATATTTATGCATCCCAGGTTGCAAACAGGATCGGTATATCTGCCTATCTCTCATAAATAGGATTCTGTGCATAAATACTCTAACAATTGAGTTTTACCCCAGGCAAGGTGTTTATCTGAACCAGACAAGACTCTGCACAAGGCAATGGACCATAACTAGCTCTGACAAATCCTAAATTCATATTTTGCTTTAAAAATTCCACTTAAAATATCCAAGAACTGAAAACTACTAATCAGGAGTGACTTACTAGTACTCTCAAACCTGCTGCAAAGACTAGTAAGTCTTCTACTAGTAAATAAAAGCTAAGAGCAGCATCTGTGCTTCTGGGTTTAAAGTTTTAAGGTTGTAATTCCAAGTAAAATAATCTCAGTAATAACTGCTGTGTTTGTGTCCTGAACTGGGGACTCTGAGAAAGAAAAAAAAAGCTATATCCTTGCTTCTAGCCAAAAGGAGAATCCATAAAGAAAATATGGGCAAAGCAACTTGAAATTGGTAACTCAGATGGATGATAACCACTGTTTTGATCAGCTTCCAAGCTCTTTTCACAGAGTTTCCGAATTTCTCAGGAATGACAGCTTTCCTGAATAGTTTTGAAAAGTTCAACTCTTGCCAGCTTCCTTTACTCAGTTCGAAACTTATCCTGCAAGATCTCACAGTGAATGCCTAGAATTAAATTTTTAAGCATAACAGGAATCTGCTAAAATTTTTTTTTTTTTTTTTTTTTTAGGAAATCTGCAAGAATCTCACAAAGGAAAACAGCACTCACACTTAACAAGTCTTCCTACTGTATTATCCTACTGGGATACCCAAAGTACCTGTGGCAGGGATTTCTTCTCTTGATACACTGCTTCCTTAAGAAAGGTGACAAGTTGTTACAGGCGTGTGCTACAAAACTTGTAGGAAGAATCCAGACACAGTTTATACTCTCTGCAATACACCCACACGGTCCATGCTCAAGCAGAAGACCAGCAATGCGTGTGAAATTACAGTTTATTCCTTCTTTTGCACTGATCTCATGGTAATTACCCACTTCTATCTCCTATCTTTTCAATTCAACACTGTTATTCGAAACGATATTAAACTAAGTTACCAGATAATCAGAGGATACCAAAGCTGGCAGGACAGGCTGTATCAGACCAGCTCGAAAGAAAACAGGATTGCAACAGTGAGATTTTTTTTTTGCAAGGAAAATTTTTTTTGGACTTCAGATTCATAAATCACTGCATGACTTCCACAAAACTTTACCAGGATCTCCTTTAAGGAGGCTCCTCACATTAAGTTCAAGTAGATATCCAAAGAAACACCTCTCCCCAAGTCTTGCAACAGAAAGGAAGATGTTTTTCCTCTCCTTGCAAAAAAAAAAAAAAATCCTCTCTACTGTGAAAGGGAAAGGCCTCCATCCTTTCAACCAAATTGTCCTAGCTGACCTAAGGTAAAGCAGTATTGCAGTATTGGCAACACAAAAAATCCCACAAACGCATTTTGGGAAGGTCTGATGTCTTTCAACCTCTTAACTTCTTTGTGTGGCCTTCTGCTGATACTACAACTGTTTTACAGGCAGCAGCAGAAATCAGATAACTTGAGTTCTCCTGGTAAACTACAGGGTTCTGAAAATAAAGAACAAGACTGGGCCAGCTGCTTTTTCTTCCTCCTAAGCTGCTGCTCTGAAGCAATAAGGAAAGCAAAACTGAAAGCCTGTATATGTGTGGTCCTAACTTGACCTTCACTGGCCTAAACAAGGAGTTCTACAATTCCGCATCACCTCCTGCTTCTCCCTCACTCTTCCCAAACTAGACTTTGCACAATCATGTAGTAAGACATTCAAAACTTCACCTGACAAAGAAATCCCTCTTTTTCAGCTGAATCAGCTCACTAAAGTGGCTCACCACATGCCTGCACAAGCAGCATGACCAGCACAAGGTAAGAATTCTGTGGCTAGAAGCAAGAAGGGAAGATGTGACCACAGCAGGGCTGACATTTACTGAAGCTGCTATTGCAAAAGCAACTCATAACATTTGAAGCATTACTTTGTAATCATAAAGTAAGTGAGAAATGACAGCTCCCTGGACTTCAGAAAAAGATCCTCAAACAATGGTTCTTCCCCCCACCCACATCTTGGAACAGTGTCCAAAGACAAAGCAACCTGAACAGAGCCTCTCCATCTCTAACTGGTGTGGAGTACCTACATCCATCAACAGCAAAAGGAAAACAAAAACAACAAAAACAATGAAATGCAAACACAACCAAGGTTAAACATCTGATACAAGATCACAGATAATCAACTGTGAGTATAAAGCAAACTGCAGAGAATGACCTGGAAGCTCCAGCAGTTCTTCAGCACTGTCTCAGAATCCCACAGTACAGCTTGGTGACAGCCACTTCTCTCCAAATTCAGCCTACTAATCCTGACATCATCTATATACTGGCATTTGAAGCCCCTTTTTGTCCAGAACCACTTGAGGCCTACCTGCTGTCTCCTCAGGTGTACTATCTGAAGGCCTCCAGTGCTTTAAATTACCCTCTTCATAACTTTGCAGCTTGTGAGAGGCTAAAATCCAATACAGAAATGAATCAAGAAATACTGAAACAGCATAAAGGGGAGTGAAGGAAAAAGCATTTCCAAACATCACATAAATCAAAAGCTGCCCTGGGTATTTTTATCTGTCAGAAAGAAATAATAATCAAAAAGATTTACCTTGATTTCAATGTTTCCTACTTTAGCAGTTGATCTTATAATGGGTCTTCCAACCAATGCTGGAAAAATGTGCTCTGGAAAATTTGAGCCTGCATAGCCACATTTCACAAACTGAAAAGGAAGAAATTATTTTATTAGAATATGCATTACTTTTATTTACCAATAGAAACCTGATTTAATGTGAAAAAATAGGAAGTCCAAATTTAGGAGCATGTGTCCCACTGGAAACCAATTCCATTTATACTTTCAAATCAATTTTAGACATTTCAGATGATGCATTAAAACATTAAAATATTGCCCAGAATGTTTTCTAAATCAAGACTGTCAGAATTTTGAGAAACAGTATTAAAACAACTAAATACATAGTGAGGTGTAAGAGTCTGGTGTCTGGATTTGGATTTCCTGCCACTCTACCAAAAAGTCCTCCAGCAACCCGAAATCCATGATCTTATAATGGATCACTTTATGTACCAAATGAGACCTAATTAAATCACCTCTCCAGTTAGAGCACGCAGTGGCATAATAAATTACACGCCAGAAAAAAAACCCAAACAAACCTTGTGAAGTCAAGCTTTATGCTCTTATGAAAAGTGCTGAACTGTGAGCCAGCAGATAGTCCATGCAATTCAGGCAGATTTCTCAAAGTTTCACAGTTTTCAGGGTTTCTCTTAAGGATAAAGTTTCCAGTAAGCACTTCTAAAACCAACCGCACAACCAAAACCTCAGACGATGGTACTTCACACCAAACAGGATGCTCTGAAAGCGCTTGTTACCCAAATATATACAAAAGGAAGCTTCATATCACCAGGTCCCAAGACAGTATATACACTAAGAAAACTATGATAATTTACTGAACATTAAAAAAACCCCATAGTCATGAGAGGAAGCTCATTTTTAAAACATGAACTTTAAATGTGCCAGCAAGAAGTGACAATATTAGTTCACAAGGACCAGCAAGTTATGCTCTTCAGCCCTCCTACCCTGACATTCACATAAACGCTTTGCATCCGGCACAGTATTAACATGCCAGAACAAAAACATTTTCATCTGCAGAATTACTCAACCACTGAGGTGCAGCAGTGGTAACCCAGCACCACAGGATCACTCAGGTTGGAGGGAACCTCAGAAGCTGTCTCATCCAACCTGGGGCTCAAACCAGTCACCACTGAATCCAGAGCAGGTTGCTCAGGGCTTTGACCAGTTGGGTGCTGGAAGCCTTCAAGGACAGACAATTCACAGCCTCCTTTGGCAGCCTCTCCCAAAACTTCAGGTTGTACTAAAAGCCATCTGCCAGCATTTTGAAAATGTTCCCCAAATTTTCTGGAGCAAGGTCTGAAGGCTGCCACTGGAACAATTATCCCAGTAGAGAGTAAGGCTAATTGCAGCTCAGAGGAATTTTGTCATTACACTAACGGTAACAGGAAAAGTCACTCGTTGTTGCTTGTAATTATTCACCTTACTGCAGCAAAAAAGAGCACCTGTTTTGGAAAGATATTTATCAAGCCAGTTACAGGAAGAGCCAAGAGATATTTTAATTAAATTTGGGGTAATAGAGAGAGAAAGGATTTTTTTTTTGGTTGGTTGGTTTTTTTGTCACCCTAGTTTCTTTCACTCACTCAGTGCTTGCTGCCTCCAAAGGCAGAGCTGTCTGGAATACCTGAAGAATGACACTGTGTACACAACCCATTTCACTCACTCCACTTCAAACTGAAAAGGCAAGTACTTATCAACTCTTTTGCTTATTATGTTAAGGCCAGAAGTACCTAGGAGTTATATAGATCTTATCTGTGTATTCAAGAATGCAGTGCTGCTATGAGAAAGCAAAGAGCAGTCACAAGCATTTCGGGATCACACTACCTGAATACACCAGAAGACCTCACCAGAAGTTTTAAACTCGAGGAAACATATGAGACATTTTGAAGGACTGACCTGAGTCCAAATAATGGTGTACAATTTTAAAAGAATTTTAAAAAAGTTCAATTTCAGGCTTAGCAAATTGCTGCATAAAGGGCAATCACACAATTCTTGTTGCTTCTGTGATATGTAGATATTTTTGTTATAAATATTGTGCAGGACCTCGTCAAGCTAGAAAGAAGTTCATGATGCACAGAATAGCCCACACAATCCCATCATCCAGCTTAAGGTTTCCTAAATTGTTCTAAGTATAACCAATAAGCACCTCCATGTGCCCCACGCACCTTTGCACCCATATATTTGTTTACACCTTTTCCTCCTTTTCTGCCCACCAGCATGAAGCAATTTCCCTACCAGTCATCACCAACCACGCTGGTCAACAGAAGAAACAGGACAAATAGTATCTAAATAAATCTTTACAACTCAAGCTCCTGGAACGTCCTTCAAGAAGTTCGACTATCCACACTTTTAAACCCTGCTCAAACCCCAAGGTTTATGTAGCAATCACTGAGAGATGCAACCAAAACAACTACTGCACAAAAATCACCAAGTGCCTCTTGGCCAACCTTAAAAATCCCTCTCAAAATCACATCCAACTATGATGACCTAGAAACTGACCTACAAAAACACTGTTTTTTACTATTTGATCTGAATAGCAACTTCCAGACCCTTTCAGCATTCAGACCTTGACACACCTTCCCAGGAAATTAACTGTGTTGGCAGTGAACAAATCCTAGATTTTAAAAACAAATTGCCATTTCTCCAACCAGCCTAAAACACAATCAAAACCAGATTTAATCTGTGTGATCTGCAACGAGTGAGATTAAGCTCAGACACTCGGAGTCTGTTCCCTACCTCTGTCAGGACAGAACAGAGAGCCTTAAAAATGACATTTAACAAAGTTCTCTAGACTCAGCCATAGGTAAAAAGAACAGAATTTTAACTCTCCTTCAGACTGGAAATTTCCACCTCCAGGCTACATAAAAATTTGGTGAAGAAGAGAACAAGTGAGCCTTGTACATCAGCTTCCCCATCAACAGGAGAATTCTCACTGTAGTATTTTCCCTGACATGATCCTAAACATTCAGCTGGTTCAGTAGGTTTGCGATGACCCAACACTGGCCATTATGGCTGAAGAACCAGACTCAGCAGAATGACCATCAGGTAAATGCACCTAAAAAACACAGCTCTGTATAATAACAGATACTGGAGAGTTTTTGGTACTTTGAAGCAGTACAAGAAACATAAGGTGCTTCCCCCTCCTGTTCTTTATGGAAAACCCTCCAGAATCTTCAAGTAAACACTATGAACTGCAGTAATCTGGAACAGAATCAGCTTCTCTTTTCTAATGCCCAGCACGAAATGCTCACTGTTCTTGCTACTCTCAGTTTGAAACTCCCCAGTTTAAGCACAGTGCACTTGTTTCTCTTCCATGTCTTACTGTGCACAGCCCTCACACCAATTATCACACAATTTCAGTACAATGCTCGTGTTTCTAAGAATAACATGAGCACTCAATGAATTTACCCATTTCTGAAGGGACTTCATCACCGTTTATTTTTGCACACATTCAGAATGTTTTAAGAACAGCTACCTGGCTTGCCTGTGTGCAACACCATGTAAGAACTTTTACCATATATAGTTTCTTCTCCATTTCACTGTGGTTTATAGCGACTCTTTCACTTCCTACTGAGTCATCAAACACTAAGAACTTGCATGTATAAGTATTCTTTCAAACTAAAAGAATGAGGAAGCTCACAAACAGGTCACGTGACAAGTTTTAAAATGAATGCTCATATTCTTATCAGATACCTGCGCTTGATTCTTTCCATTGATGCAACTCTCAAACAAAACCCCTAAATACAGTTAAAGCAATTTTACAGGCCACTATGTAACTTACTGTTTGTTCTGTATCAATAAGAACATTCACCTCTAATGCTTTAGACCTTCGAGGTGCCATTGCCTGCCTCTCTATGTTGCAAGAACTTCCTTTTAGTCCCCTCTTCCTCAAACGCTGGCTGCAGCCCGACACATTAGAAGCCCTTGTGCAGCCTAACAAGAACAGCAGATTTCAAAGACAAGCCAAAAGCTAAAACCACCATCTGATTTTTCCAAGGATATTCTCCTTTTTTTTTTTTTTTATCTAATACTTCTGACACGTGGCAAGAGATTTAATTTCAATCACAGTTTTATGTATGACATATCAGAAATCACTGTGACATAAAACATCCCTTGTCACACAGGAAAAATATTATCACCAAAATACTGGTTTGACAAGACAGAGCTACTTGATAATCTTCAAATGCAGTTGAGCCTCACTTACTAAACAGAATTTTCTTCCAGCTTTGTTACCCCAGTACTAGTTCAATTATCCCAATTCAACCTAAATATTTTAATTGATTTAACCATTATTTCTTGACACTCTGCCCTCCCACTAAGAAGCTCTGTGGCCAGGGTACTTCCAGACACACATTTTTCTGTTCTGAGACCAAACACCACCCCAAAGCCACAGAGGCTGAAGCGACACAGGCTCCTCCTCTCATACCAAAAAAGCACCTTCCACTTTTGCAGTTCTTTTACATCCAGCTGATACAATCACACAGCGGGGGGAAAAATGTATCAAAGATGCCTCTGGAATTAAAAGCACACGCAGATGTGTTATGTTTGAAAGAAATCTGTGTTGCACACCCAGCTTGGGAAATTTTTTAAGAACAACAGCTTTTATCTCACACCTTAGACCAGGCAGAGCACAACACTGCTGTCACTACCAATACACTAATCATTTCACAACTCAGTGATTATTGCCATTCCAAGGACCACAGTGAAGGATGAAGCTCTATCTTTTTTTTTTTTTAATCTGGGCCTGAAAATAGGAACATTAAATAGTATTAAAAAATTAAAAATACTAATATTTAGAAAAACAACAACAAAAAGCAGCTTCCATAACCCTTTGTAAGAAGAAAGCACTAAAAAAAAAGCTGTATTTTTCTATTTGCTTTTTCTCAATGTTAGTGTAAAAAGTGCCCAAAGGTTCTGGATCTCAGCCCTACTAATGATGATTTTTGCTACAGGAAGAAAAACCAAGACATCAAAACTGTCAACCCTAGCCCTGCCAAATGTGATGTTCCTGTTATTGAACCATTCTAATAATTTCAGATGCTAATTGGAAAACCCCCTAATAATTCAGGATGCTGAATGTCTGACAGCAACGTGTTTTGTCTCAGCTGTTCTCTCTTAGGCTTATGAAATAAAAAAATAATTATGAAATTATGAAATTTTATGAAATAAAAAAATTTTAAGAATTTTTTTTCCAAGTGTCTCTATTAAAAAAAAAAATCCATTTTTTTGCCATTCGAAAGATTTTTATGTACCACCAGTTCTGTTAACTCCTCACGTAATACGGTTTTTCTAGGGGGAACCCTAGATTGCTTTAAAAACATTTCCCATGGGGAAATAGCATCTTTTTTTTTTCCCTCTCTAAAATGGTATCTTTTTCACTTCCTGCCGAGGTGCCTCAGACAGACCGACAAAAGGATGGATATCCAGTGGGTACCTGCACCGCTCAGGGAAGCAGGAAAAGGCGAGAAGGACGGGGAGATTAAAAGAGAAATGCCAATTTTGAGGCGCGTTGCAGGTGAGAAAGGTATTGAGGATGATGCTGGAAAATGAAAATCAGAAAAACAAACACACGAACAAAAATAAAATAAAAAACAAACAAAAAAATCCCTAATGACCCCACTTCCCTAAACCAGCAGCCCCGCACGCAGAGGGCGCACCCCAGCTGCCCGATGCGCGCTCATCGAGGGCTTTCCCAAATCGCTGTTTTTGGCTGAAGGCTGCTCTCCCACAGCACACCGGAGCACCGCCGGCACCTCGGCGGGCCGGGCTCGGAGGGGCAGGCGGGGCGGCTCCCCCTGGCCGGGATCGGGGCCGGGCTCGGGGCCGGGCCCGGTGCTCCCCCCGCCCATTCATTCCTCGGGCCCGCCATGGCGCCCGGGCCCAGCGGCCCTCGGGCGGTGCCCGCCAGGAAGCCGGGCCGTGTTCCCGGAGAGAGTGAAGTGGCTGGGAAGAGAGAGAGAAATCTCCCGGCTCTCCCGCTCCGCGCAGGCGGCAGGGCGGGTCCCGGCGTGTAGACTCACCCCGGTGCCGTTGTCGCACACCACCACTTTCCTACCCAGCGTGTCCATCGTCCGCCACACCGACAAGCACGGGGGGAGGGGACGGGA
>VXAU01002531.1:518912-545671 GCA_013399695.1 Formicarius rufipectus
TCACATCAGAGTCACCGTAAGTAACACCGAATCGCATCAAATCACTCCAAATCACACCGGTCACCCCAAATCACCCCAAAGTCACACTAAATCATCCCAAATCACAGCAGTCACCCCAAATAACACCGAATCGCATCAAATCACTCCAAATCACACCAGTCACCCCAAAGTCAAAGTCATACCAAATCGTTCCAAATCACCCCAAAGTCACACCAAATTAACGCCAAAGTCACATCAAATTACCCCAAAGTCACACCAAAGTCACATCAAATCACAGCAACGTCACCCCAAATGATACCAAAGTCACCCCACATCACCCCAAAGTCACACCTCAAAGTCACACCAAATCACACCAGTCACACCAAATCACAACAAAGTCATACCAAAGTCACACCAAAGTCACACCAGGTCACACGAAATCACAGTATGGTCACCCCAAATGTCACCAAAGTCACCCCACATCACCCCAAAGTCATATCAGGTCACATCAAATCACAGCAACATCACCCTAAACGATACCAAAGTCACCCCACATCACCCCAAAGTCACACCTCAAAGTCACACCAAATCACACCAGTCACACCAAATCACAACAAAGTCATACCAAAGTCACACCAAAGTCACACCAGGTCACACGAAATCACAGTATGGTCACCCCAAATGTCACCAAAGTCACCCCACATCACCCCAAAGTCATATCAGGTCACATCAAATCACAGCAACATCACCCTAAACGATACCAAAGTCACCCCACATCACCCCAAAGTCACACCAAATCACATCAGAGTCACCCCAAATAACACCATATCACATCAAACCACTCCAAATCACACCAGTCACGCCAAAGTCAAAGTCACACCAAATCATCCCAAAGTCACACCAAATCACACTAAAATCACACCAAAGCCACCCCAGGTCACCCCAAATCACACCGAGGTCACCCCAGGTCACCCCAAATCACACCAAGTCACACCTAAGTCACACCAAATCACACCAAAGTCACACCAGGTCACTCCAAATCACAGCAGAGTCACCCCAAATCACCATGAATCATCCCATAGTCACCCCAAATCACATCCAAGTCACATCAAATCATCCCAGAGTTACACCAAATCACACCAATGTCACACCAAATCACACCAGTCATGCCAAATCATCACGAATCACCCCAAATCACCCCATAGTCACCCCAAATCACATCAAAGTCACATCAAATCACCCCAAAGTCCCACCAAATCACACCAAAGTCCCACCAAAGCACACCAAAGTCACACCAAATCACACCAAAGTCACATCAAATCATCCCAAAGTCACCCCAAATCACACTGAAGTCACCCCAAAGTCACCCGAGGTCACCCCAAATCACACCGAAGTCACGCTCGCCTCAGGGGAAACTGGGCACCTGCGGAAAGAAAAGTGTTTGTAATGAAACATCGCATCATTTGCAGAGATGGACAACAAGGAAAAGATTTTACAATTGCCAGGTTTTGCCCGGGTCCGGCTGGCAAACAGTTTGCAGTGGACTCGGGATGAAGGGAAGGTTCAGTGGGATCTCCTGGCTCCTCTCTGGCATCCCAATACTTGTTTCTTGTGTTGCCGAGAATTCCAGGAGAATGCAGGAAGAACTTCCCCCTCCTTTTTCACACAGAATCACAGGATCAATCAGGTTGGAAAGGAGCTGTGAGACCACCCAGTCCAATGATAATCAAACACAACCATGGCACTGACTTCCTTCCATGCCATGAGCTGTGTCAATCCACTGCAAGCAGCAGCCCGGCACAATCAAGTATCACAGGAAGAATAGAAGCTCAAGGGGTTTTTGCATATTTATGAAAGTCACTTCTGTCCATGTGTATATTATTACATATGTATATGGTTATGATGGATTTTTTTCTGCCTTTAGTTTTACAGAACAGTGGGAACAATCAGAAATTTCAAAAATACCAGAATATGGGCCATAATATTTGCCTTTTTTTTTTCTTTAAGCACATCCACATATTGAGAATGAGGAGACAACAGGCCATTACCTAGTAGGATAAAGAGGCTATGGAAACAAACATGGGCTAATCCAGTGGCATGCAGCTGTGATGGAAGGACATCCTGGTCACTCTGCAGCAGCTTTACCTGAGTAGGGATTGCTTTCTGATATAAATGTGATTAATATTCACATTTTAATCTACTTTTCAGGGAATGGTGTTTTGATATTTATACCACTAAAGGGTTTGCATTGAGGATTGAAGCCAGATGTGTAAAGCAATTGCCTTAAAAGCCTGCTCTTTTTCCAGAAAAAAAAATTAATCTGTAGATGTGAAATCACTTGGCTTGTTGAACCCAGCCTAGAGGGCTCACTCAGGGAAACGACATCCTGTTAACTTCTCTGCTGTTGGACTTGCTGGGTAATTCTGGACACAGCACAGTAAGCTCAATATGCTACCATGCCATATCGTATCAATGCTCATGAATTAAGCCTCTTCAGTCTCTGAATGAAAAATGTTTCATTTTTGGCTTGAAGTCATCCGTTGATTTGTCAGACAGAATGATTCAGCTGTGCCTGCTTACGTGCAGTGATGGCAAAATTTACTCTGCACTGAGGCAAACTACGTTTTCATTTGGCAGACCTGAAGTAAGAAGGAGCAAACTGCCTTCACAAACTTTTCTGAGGTTAGATATTCACTAGATCCTTATATATGTTTAAGATTTTAATCTTTATAACATGTAATTTTTTAATAACATTTTGTATCTTTTATCACATGAGCCTTTCCAACCATGGATTTAGACTGTTAAAGAAAACGCTCTATGACAAAAGGTTATTTTGAGAACTGCCAGCAGAAATTACAGTATAATTAAAGTCACTCAAGAAAGAGTGATATTGATGCCTGTCAAATATAAATGGTCAGTTTGCTGCTCATAGCACAGAATATAAATTACACATCAAAGGCATCCAAGTTCTGTACCACAAGTGCCAGAACTTACCTACTGCATGGCATAGTCAGTAAATTCATCACTGTTCTTGCTTCCAGCTGTTGCTGTTAGCTGTTGGACAGCCTTAAAAGATTGGTTTTTTATTAAAGTTCATGTACAACACAGGAGGGGGAATAACAGTGTGGTTTGAATAGACATCTATTTTAAAACTTATTTTACTCACTTGAACTGAGATATTACTTCTTGTTCTAAAGAAAAAAAAAAAAAGCAGTGGGTAGGAAGAAAGTTCCAGAACATGGCAAGAACCCTTTCAGTAACAGGAAAGGAAGTTTTATTGTGGTCTGTACTTGTCAGGTTCATTTGCTGTGAACAGGGTAACAGAGAGTGAGATTCAGTTTAACTCCACCCAAAATACACAGAAATTGATATTTCTTTTCTGGTCATATAATGCAAAGAAGTGAAAAAGCTTAGAAAACAATTAATTGATGAGTACAATATACATTTGAATTATTGTCTTTATGTTTATATTACACATATTCCACCTTGTGTATATTCCAGTTAGTGCAGCTTGCTTAGAAGATTATAAAGAAATAAGCAAACAGAAGAAAAAAAAGTTTTTCCTATCTTCAGAGTAATTTTGTATATCTACTCCATAACTTAGGGGTTTTGCAGGAAGATGACAAGTAAGCTCTGCATAATATTGTGTAAATAGAAGATTTCCCTTCCAAAAAGGCAGTGTCTCCTCACTGCTGCTCCTTGTAAAAGCCATGGAGAGAATTACCCACAGGTTCCTGGTAGGAGAAGGTGTGGTGACTTGCTGTGACTTTTGTGAGTGAGCAGGACTCTGTGATGGAAGATAATAAAAGTTTGATGACTAAGCAGAGTGCTGAAACTTATCACATAAAGTACTACCACTATCTTACACTGACTTTAATGAGCCTCTATGAACTTGCCAATTAACTACTCCATGCTTATCCTAATGTGCAGACATAGAGAAACCATACAAACAGAGGCAGGAAATACTCAGAATAGAAAGGGAAAATGAGTTCTTGGGACAGCTGTCCTACAGCTCTGCTCAGTTTAGCAGAGAAAGGAGGGTCTGGGAGGAACTGATGGTATCTCACACACAGCACAGCAAACAGTGAGTTCCTTAGTCCCACTTCTACTTCCCACAGAGCCTACACAGGGTATTTGTGTGGGATTTGCACCTGCAAACTCCGTGCTGGCTGCAGAAACTGAGGTCAGTTCCTATGCTGGTGAGGCTGGTTCCAGCATTGTATTGGCAGGACAGGAGAAAGATATTCTGCCTAAGAATGAGCATTAATCTTTTCTCTCCAATAATCTGTTTTGCTTCTTATTGAGGCACTTTACCTTTGTCTCAGAATTATGTCATTACTTTACCAAAAATAGCAGACTAGAAATATTCATGGAAATTGTCCCCTGTCGAAACACTGGAAATCATTTTCTGGATTTATGAAACTCTGGGTAAGCATTTAGGCAGTCTGAATACTTCTGAAGAGATCATGGTCTAAAGGGCAGATAAGCCCTCAAGGGACACACCTCCAACACTGTAGGATTACCTCATTAGCATTAAGAGACTCTGACCTTCACCAAATCTTGAACATCTAACTTTCCTGGTTATCAAAACCAACCTTGCTCAGGTGCCAGAGGCAGTGTGGTCATGGGAGTCTATGAAGGATAGTTTTCCTGCTAGGAAAAGACAACCTGGTTGTCAAACTGCACCTGAGAAGAGTGCTCAGAAGGCCCGGATTTCTCTGAAGGACAAAAAGGTCTGGATTCTCCTCCCTATAAGCACCACCCATTCTGAGTCATCTGAGCTGGAAGTACTGGCATAATTGCAAAACATCTTCACACAGATGGTATGATGCAGTGTAGCTTACACAAGGATTCTTGAGCGAGATATTTGGCTGTTTAACTAAAATATTACAAGGACAGGTTTCTAATGTTGGGTATTTTTCACTAACATTTCTTCATGAGGGAGAGAAAATGTTTTCCTTTTCTAGAGTCATAGGGTTACAGAGTAGGAACTTTTATTTCTGTTGACTCATTTCCAGATAAACATAAGAACACATTGTAAAGGTCACTTTGTGTTTTAAATTCAACAGGAACTCTGTTCCAGGTAGTGTCTCTAGCATCTGTCCCATCTGCCATGCAAAACGTTTGAAACTCAACTTCAAACAAAGTGATCCTGGGTGCAGTAACAGCAAGTCATCATGAATTTGGGCCAGTGCAGGAGTGATGGTGCTTTGTCACCAAGGCCCAGATCCCTGCAGACCGTGTGCTTTCACTGAAATTTAGGGGCTTCACATAGTTCCGTGGTAAAGAAATTCTGCCTTTACAGCTATGGTTTCTTATTTGAAACAGCTTAATTTCTGACAACCTAAGTGGTAGCACTGAAATGTGTAGATGAGGTCTGTGGGACACTGGACTCCTGGCAAGCCCCTGGTTGCTCTCTCTGGACCCTGCTCTCCATTGCGCTAAATATTTTGGAGTTGTTTAGGCATTTGCAGTGGATGCAAAGCATTAATAAGTCTGAATTCTCCACTTACGTCACTGGTAACATTTTGAGGACACTTTGCAGAGATATAAATGGCAACCAATAGGATTCAAAGTTTTGGGAACCTGATTTCCAGAGATTTTGAGTTCTTTTTATACCAGCTGAAGTGAATGAAACCATTTTCTGACAATTGGGTTCCAGATATTATAGTCTGGCAGACAAAGCTGGGTTATCCAAAATTAGATGCCAGTTCTGAAAAGATAATTGTAAGTGATGATCTCACAGGGGAAGTTTGAGACAGAGCCAAGACTAGAACCTAAGTCATCTGATACCCAGTCCTGTGCATTAACCACAACACTGATTTTTAATCCTGTGAGCTTGAATACTAACTTGTTAAAAAAATAAATGAAGTTTTCAAACCTCATCCACAGCATATACAAAATAGTGCTATGATGTATTTTGCTGAATTCTGGTAGCTGAAGTCAATTTGCACATCAAATTTTCAAAGAAAGGGGTTTCAAGTAAATTCATTCTTTGCTGCAGTGAAGTTAAGCCCTATAGAAGTGAATGTAAACTTTAACAAATTGATTAATGGATTAGGTTTTTTTTAACCATTCTTTATCTGTTTTCTGCACTGTCAAATTCAGTTTTTACCAAGTACTTTTACCTGACTGTCTAGGTGGTTGCTGTAAAACACTGTAGGAGATGAGAACATCTGTTTGTTGGTTTCCTGGTCTGTGAGATGCAGAAAAGCCACAGTGTTGCTGTTCTGCAGGGTTTTCACTCAGGGTCCTCCAGTGCTTGGAGAGCTCCATGTAATATTTTGAAGACCAGGGAGGTTTGTTTGAATGAGAGACATTTCGAAATGAAGCGCCATGTCTTTCATTAAGGAGCTTTTCCAGTAGACACACAAATAATGAACATGTGATATTGCTGGGAGTTTGAATTGCACCTCCAATTTTCTTCAGAAGTCTTGGTACTTTAAAACCTTCTGTTTTAAACAAAATCCAAAAACTTACTAAGATGGAGAATGAAAGTGTGGAAATAAAAAGGTGGATGCACTACTAGCTTAAAGTAAGAAAAGCCTTTCTTCTCTTGTTACACTGAAAAATATCACAAACATTCAATTTTGCAGAGATTATTTCAAATTGAGTAAGACCAAAAGTAAAGGAATGGAAATACAGATGGACTTTGGTTTTTTCTTCAAATTACAGGTGAACACTGGATGTAGTTAAAACTTTCATGTGAAAATTTTTATGCTTCCTGACAAGGGAGATACTGATGCCTCAGACTAGACACTACTAGAGGAATGTGCATTTACTTGGATTCCAGTAGTCAGGCTGATGAAGAGAAAATCTCAGAGGGGAATAAAAGTCTGTGAGGTTCTTGCCTAAGTGATTAGAAACAAAGAACTATCAGACATCTGAAGTGTGCACAAGCCTGGCTCTAGTTTCTCGGTTTTGGCAGTTTTGATGCCACTTGTACTTTCAGATAATATTCATCGTTGGAGTGGGAAAAAATGCAACCTTTCTCCCTTTAATCAACCGTTTGTAAATGCAGTAGCACATTTCAGATGCCAGTAATCTATTCTTGGCCATTGATTAATGTGCATAATAAGATGGATGGGCCTGTCTTCTGAGACACAGAACAGTGAGACACTGCACAGTGCTGCTTGAGAAGAAAATAATCTTTTCTGTTATTATTTTCATTAAGTCAAATAATTTTGGATATCCATGGAAATCAGTAGCTGCTCGTAAGATGGATACAACATATTTCGTGGTTGCTCTACTTCCTGTAATTTATGTAAATATTTGTTTCTGATTATTTTTGAGGGAACATCCTTTCTAGGTAGAATTAGCTTCACAAGCCAAAACAGTGTTGGGAGAAACACCCTGATCAGGTTACTAATCCGCCTGTGAGTGGGGATTTAAGACAGGAGATGGCAGTCTTGAGTAGTCACTCACAGCTGTCTCTGCTTAGTAAAACTCAGCTCCAAATGGAGGTAGAGATGGGCACAAATAGCTCAGGATCTCAGCCCTTTTTCTTAAACATCACAACGACAAGCAGCCTGGATATTGAAGACGGCAACAGCCAGATTTGTCCTTTGTGCCTGATAATTAAGCATGTGGTTAATTTATTTAATAATTTTAATGTGGAATTTAAAAATATTTGGATCAATAGTTTTAGAAGACTGCAGCACACTACAGAGGCAGAATCTAATCTGTCTTGTTCTCCTCCGGGTTTGTTTCTTCTAACTAGGAAAATCATGCTGCAAAGAGGAATAAGTCCTAATAAAACATGGAGTTGTTTTGTTCAAATAAGAGCTGTGCCTAATTCTGGTCTTCTTTTTGTTAACCTGGAAGGTTGGGTGATTCTTCATGCCCTAACTGTGGTCTGCAAGCAGGTCATGAGGTACTTCTATCTTCCTGATGAACTATCACAACTTAATGGAGGATAACCTACTTTTATTAATAATATCACTGATTGCAATTTTCCAATCAACAAAATCAGCACAAAGCCTTGCAACTCGACAGTCTCAGCAGAGAGGGGAACTTGATGACATCATTGTTTTTCCCTTGTGAAAATGCTTAGTTGGAAAAAGACAAAAAAAGATTAAATGAATCAGAGTAGCTCCATGCAACTCCCACTTCTAATCTTTTTGAAGAATGTGAACCATTCACTGGTAAAAAAATGTAACCAAGAGAGTTCTGCAGCATTGTTCAGTTCTGCTGGGCTTTCATAGTAGGAATTTTACTTGTAAATGTTACTGTAAAATCTATATATCTATTGATTTGCTTTCCCTATAGCTTCACTTTTTTAAAATGTGTACTTTGGGCCAAATCTCAATTTACAATCTTTTTTCTTTTTCATTCAGATGCACATGAAAAGTCTTCATTTAAAAGTTTGCTAAGCAACAAATCCTTCAAATAGAACAAGCTGCAACTCTACTCTGCCTGAAAAGGATACATGCATGCAAGTCTCCATCCATAACAGAACTAATTTCCCGAGCTTGTTTTTTTGGTCACAGTCTGTAGACAGAAAATGGGATTTTCTTTCTTTTTTTTTTTCCCTGTAGTTTCAGTGCTCCAGTTAACCTGTGCATGCACAAATCTGCCTGCTCCACAGAGACACAATAGTCTACCTGGATGGATCTGAATGCAAGAGCAGGTTTTCTGAAACAGTCCCATCCTGTTAGACACAGCAGACATTGTCAAGGAACTTTCTGTTTAATCTTTTTATTAAGCAAACATTTCCCTAAGTTTGCATAAGCAGTCACCCAGCCATGGCTTCCACACAGTCCTGTAATAACTAGCAGGGTGTGGTGATTGAATTTCCTCAGACTTCTGACTACCAAAGAGTAATTTATTCCTCAGCTGGCATCTTTTCTTAGTTGCTTTGTTTCTTAGCTTCCTTTGTCTGTGGAGATCAGGGAGTTCATAGCTGTCTTTTTAGTGCAAAAAGTGTGTGGGTGATGATTATTTGAGCCCAATTCCCTAAAGAAATAGGGGTTATGTGATCATACTCAGCCTCCTCCAACATTCAGCACTAATAACATGAAACCCTGTTGGCCATTTCACTTCATAGGGAAGAGAGACAGAGGACTCCAGTCTTCCAGTTTCTTAGCAGTTTTATGAAAATGGATGGCTGGGGGGAGGAAAGAAAGACTACTGCTACCTTCTACTAGCAAGGCATTTGCTAATTTAGAAAATACATGCTAAGTTTCAAATATAAAAAAATACTACATTTATTTGGGGTTAAGATGAACAACTCACTCTTTGCATGTTTTTGTTTGTTGGTTGGTTGGTTGGTTTGGGTTTTTTTGGTTTGGTTTGGTTTTTTTAACAAGACCACTGAAACTGTGAAAGAATGTGCAAAACTTCCTTCATACATGTTACATTCATACTAACCACAATTTAATTTCAAGCAGTTTAAAACCCTGGACTAAGATAAGGCAGCTGACTTTTCCTCACCTGAGTTAGCAGCACACCCATAAACTCTTCTGTTAGCCCATCTGAAGAGTGATGAGGAATTTGGGCAGTGTTAATCCTATCCACTGGCACTACTAGATGTAGAAGAAATGACCTCCACATAGCCTGAAGCCCTCTTGATAAGTCACAAGCATGTAGCATCATGGGCAGGACTTCTTCCTGCATAAAAGAGAAATGAATACCGTTTGGGGACTTGAATATCTAAGCTTAACAGAAAGGAAAAGATTGACTCATGTCCTTTTACAAACTAATGCCAGTGAGCAGAATTCCATTTTAGATAAGGCCACAAGTGAAAATGGTTTCTTATGCTGAGAAAAATTGTAGACAGATGGAAATTGCATTTGTAGAACTATGTAGTAGTTTGGGGCACTAAGGTGATCCATGCTGAGTGTGGAGAAAAGTCTTTGTTAAATATACACCAGAGCTTTTAAGAAGAAGATATACTGGAAATATATCTTGGACTGTGAATGACCTGAGAAGATATTTAGGGAACTCTCTCCCTGTGTGTGGTAGGAAAGCCTAAGAAAAATGAGCAAGAAGTGCATGAGTAATGGAGTCAGTGAAGCCTAGTTTCCTATGGATTCGTGCCTCATGAGGTTTTTCCCTTGGCCTGTATGGTCTTTGTCCTGTATGGATTGTCTGATGCCTGGTAAGAATGGAGCTTTTTGCTACATCCTTTTCCATAGCTGGAAGCACCATCAGGATCTCCTCTTCTTCCCAGCTGGCTACCTACTTCCTCAAAACTCAGGACAATTTTGTCTTGCAACCTGTGATTCAAGTTCAGTTGAAAATTGGACACTGGATTCAAATGTCGAAGTGAAGACAGCAGAATAGACACTCATACACAAGATAGGATGACAAAGACCTTTTTTCCTTAGGAAATCAGAACAGCTGGAGAAGACACTTCCTTCAGATTCATATTTCCAGCTCTCGCAAGGTCACCTCAGACTGGGGTATAGAAAGGATAAATGGGAGGAGCACTAAAACCTGCTTTCATGTTGCAGCCCTGTTTTGTAGAGAGCTGAGGTTTACAACATTGTACTCCTGTGGTGGGTCTGTTTGCATTTATTTGAAACTCAGTTATTTATTACGTGAAAATATGCATAACTAGAATTTCAGGTGTTGGTCTAAATCTATATGTAGATTACATTTTTTAACATTTTATAGGCTGGTGTTACTGATATGATTAATTTTTCTAGGTGGGAGCTGCAGTGGGGATGAATGAGAAAACAAAATCCAGTAACAGATACACAAAGCAATCTACTTGAACATGTAGGCCAGGTTTAATGGGCACATTTTGTGAACCAGAGCAATTTTCTGTAGCTGATATCAACATCTTCATCTTTGATCTTCATCTCAGCAGGCCAGGACTCCATTGTTTTGCTATGACTTGAAAAATAATCCTCCTTTGACTATTTCAGAACCTGAAGCAGAAATAAAAAAAAAACTTTAATGGAAATGAAAGAGGAAACTACCAGAAGAGCTGCTCAGAATAAACAGCTGTGCACATGTCCCCTCTATCTCTGAAAAATTCATTTAGCTCCAGGCATGAGTTTAAATAAGCAACATCATGTTTATTAGTACCAGCTAAAAATTTATTCTATATGGTATATACCTTGTGCCAGACTTAATAAGAAAGAAAGGTAGGTTTCATGTAGATTATGCCATTGCATGTAAAAAAAATGTATGTCTTGATTGCACAAAACAAAGTGCCTTAAAGCATTTTAAGGTGCTCATCCAAGGGCAAACATTTTTCTACCAAATACAAAATAACTGTTGAGATAACTAGGTTGGAAAAATCTGTATAGATAGGTGTGATAAAAAGACTTCTTTGCCTTAGTGAAGTTCTCAGTAAGAATCTACCATTCAGTAGGGCTTGTAACAGAATAATATTTCAGTTAAACAAAGTGTAACTTACACTTCTGGAAAGCAATAAACCTTCCACAAGCACTACAGGTAGAATAGATCCTAGGAAGTGTTGTCTAACAGCACAGCTCTTATCCAAGGAGAAGTTCTTTTTAAATCTGAGGAAGTTAATTCCTATTCTCTATTTTAATTTTATTTCTTATATTACTCTATGAGATACCAGGCTTCCTTATTTAATTCCTGCCTTCCAAGTCTTATTTTTTTCAATTTTAATAGGCAATCAGTTTGCAAGGCATGAACCCTTCTTTCAACAGCTGCAGTTCATAACACTGAACAATCCTGAGGTAATGAGATTAGGATTCCCCTCTGTAAGGAATTCAGGGTGGTGTCAAACCTGCCAAATGACTTTCACAACACTCTGATACAGGTGGTGTGACTGGGGTGTTCAAGTGACTCCTGCCTAAGCAGTGCTTGTGGTGTTGGAAACTAGCACGGGTATCCTGACTGTCCAGATCTGTGCTTGCATAAGCTTAGCCAACATCTGAATCTGCTACTGGGCCAAGAAAAGCTGTACTGGTGGGTTTTCAGGCTCCTTAGACCATTTTCCTGGTTAGAACTGAGCCTTGTGTATCATTTACGAGTTGCTGGGTATGTTTGGGAACCTAGAGCTGTCTTCAATACAGGGCTTCCTTTAGATATCACGAAGGTTAGGTGCCTTCTTTCTCTTAATATCAACAATTTCTGTTCTGCTACTACATGAATCTAAATGAGTAGTTTGGGGTGATCTTTGTACTTAGCCCAGTATGCAAATAAAATGGTTCTCTGGATTGTGTGAGTGGCTGTTTGGGTGACCTTGACAAGCAGACATGGGTATGTGCTCCTGGCTGCAGGAGGGACAAGTGGTTAAGGAAGCTGGGGACTGGGAGACTGCTTATGAGGAGTATTACTTACTACATGTTCCTGCAAGCCTGAAAAATCTTCCTTTGGCACTATGTATTGGAAGTGACTGTATCATGGAACACAGGATTTAACCGCAAAGTGTGACCCTGGTGCCTGAGAGCACAGATCACGCCCATAGCATTGTCCTCTCAACATGCTCAGCATAAGTCACAGCATCTTCAGCCACATTTTCCAGTCCCACTTTCAATGTTCCTTGGGTAGTATTTTTTTGTATGATCAGCTTAAAAATTAACTGTTTCCAAGAATATTTCACTGACTTCATTGGCAAATATCTAAGAAAATATAAAAGGAACAGCTCATTATCAGGACAGTCTTTCATTTAATTTCTTTTTCCTTTACTTCTTCACACATTTTTTTTTTTCCTCCTTGAATCTGTCAAAGCCTTGAGTATAGGGATAAAGCCTTAAGTATAGGGATTTTTACTCCCTGGTCTCATGCCCTGAATCCGCATCATTCCAGACCCGTTTCTGATAGTCCTTCAGCAGTACCTCTGCTAGATATGTGCATAGTACAGTTTTTGAAAAAAGCATGTAGTTTAATTTCGAGACCCTGGGCTAAAAATTTAGTGCCAAAGCATGGAAAGTCTGCTTTTTTTCTAATGAAAATGATTAGACAATTATTGAGACAGTAAAGATGGAGCCCCAGGATGGTATTGTACACAGCTTTGCTATTCTTACTGCACAGTTTCACTTTTATTGAAGTAATTGACAAAGTAAAATGAATTGCACTCTAAATTCCAGCCACCTTCTCTGAGCAAATTGTCATTAATGAATAAGAGAAAGAGAAAATTCAGAAGATAACTCATTCTCTAGATCTTTGATACCCACTTCAGGATAGAGGAACTCACCCCTCAGGGGGAGGAAGGGATGCTGTCTTGTATGTGCAGCTATCATGGCTTAGCTTTCAAATAAATACCACTCTAATAACCTTCTCCAACCTGTTTTTGTGACTGGAAACAAATGAAAATGCAGCCAATATTTGTAAATGCAAAGTTCTGCAGCAATGTAAGTCATTGTGCTGCTCCACAGAGCAGCAGAGAAGACTTTTTAATTTACCCACTAAGAACAAAGTGCTGATTTGGCTCTGTGCTTCTTGGAAACCATCTTTGCTCCTTCCTGTTATTTTCTCAAGCTTTGTGTTTCAGACGTGAACGGGGACCTACTCAAAATCTCTTTACGTCTGTAGTGGCTTGGCATGATTCCTTGAACACATGGGCGTTGCTTGCAGGTAAAAAGGGAACGAAGAGCGAAAGCACGAGCAGAAAGTTCCCTTTTTTCAGTCCCGAGGCTTTGCTGCTTCCCCTCTGAGCTGCCGTCCCCGGCGCTGACCTCGCCCGACACGCCCAGCACGGGCTGCCGAGCCTCATCTGCTCAGACTTCCAACCCCTCTCGTGCTTTTTCTCCCCTCTCAGGCTGAGACACAGCCCCTCGGGGAGCTGCTCTGTGCTCGGCAGCTCCTGTCACATCGCTCTGCCGCAGCCTGGCACCGGGAGCTGTCTGCGGGCAGGGCAGGACGAGCGCGAACCTCGGAGCGCTCCTGGCCGCGTTAACACACGGGGAGGGGAATCTGAAGATGCGGCATCGCCAGCGGGTTTGTCGGAATGATCGCGGTGCTGCGGTGTCGTCTGAGAAGGGGACGTGGCGCTGCAGTGATCTGACGCCTCTCCTTTGGTGGGGGAGGGGAGGGGGTCTTGTTTCAAAGCTTTTGGGGTGCCAAGTGGAACGAAGTGCTGTCGGAATCTGGGGGTGACCTGGCGGGACGATAGGGATTGTCACTATTGTTTTGTGACCTTGGCAGAGCAGTGATTGGGAAATTTGTTCACATGCCGTCTGCACCTGCCAGCTTTGCCACGCAGCAATAGGTCATTTCCTTTCCAAACATGACTGGCTTCTGTATCAGTGAGAAATTGGCAGCTCTTACATGAAAGCAGTAGATTCCAGTTTCTTCTTTAGACTTTTCACTGAGATAGGAACAGATTTGTTATTGTTATGGGCCCAGAGCTCTCTTCCCCACTCAACGACTTTCTTAGTCACTTAAAACAAGATTGTTAATACTATACAGCATCATCTATTGTACAGTGTGTGAGATTGCCCTGAGATATCTTTATTTTTCTCAGTATTATGGGCTTAATTCTAAACAGAACTGCACACCCTACAGTGAAAATATTTGTCTTCTTCTGTCTTGGTCTTTCTTCCTCCTCTGTGAAAGAATAAGAGAGTGCAGAATAAAGTGCCTACCTAGTGGCAGGCTGTAAGAAACAACATCATGGAACTGAAATGTACTTATCTCTCTATTTCTTTGTCAATCAAAAAGTTGATGCGAAGTGGCACTCGTTTTCGGTTCTCTTTGCAATAAATGACAGAAAGCTGTTGCAAAATAACTTCTTTGTAAGGGATGTTTGAATCAGCAGATAGGGAATCAGTGGTGTTGGGCAATTGCCTCACTTCCAGCCTGAAGTATCACCTTTGCAAAGATCTACAAAGGAGTCACATTGCTGACAGTGAGGTGGTGAGTTTTGTTTCCACTCCTAAGAGCATAAAGCTGCTGCGTTGGTTCTACAGGTGATGCAAAGGTTTGGTCTCTCTGAAAGGGTAAATTATTTGTGCATCCAATGTGTGTCCTTTTCTTCCTGTCACTTACTGGAGATGGAAATAAAATCATGTTTTTGTCTGTGCTTTCATGTAGCATTATTTATGAAACAGGTAATCCTATCTGTCTTAAAATCAAGGCAATGATCTCTTGTGCTCTGTCCATCTGTTCCAGACACCAACAGCATGTTCATCACCATGGTATTGGAACAGTCTGGTACACAAATAGCAATCAGCAGTTATTAACATAATATTATTACTTGGTCCATAAAGCTAATATTGGCAGAGATACCAGACATCACACACTGGGAGGCAGTTTCTCAGATGATATACTTTGTTCTGCCAGAATATGATGATATTCTGTGTGAAAATCAGTAAAAGGATGTTTTTTTAGTTTGTTTGTTTTATGCAGGCAGCAAAACTTGCCAATATGTATATATACATATATAAATTTTCTCTTCACATTCAATAATTTATAATCCATTGCTATCTAGATGTAGAACAACATTTTTTAGAAAACAGAATGGTTTTCTTTTTAATTTTTTTTTACACACACTGGATCAAATCAAACCGCTGAAAGTTCCCTTTTGCTTCCTTTCTCCCCCAGTTGCTGATATAGACTGATACAGGAGTGGCTTTTTGCATGCAGAGGACAATTTATCTCAAACTTGACCTAGACTAGTTCAGGTCTGTTCAGCATGTGATGATCTTCTGTAGTGTTGAAGGGTTGGCATGTGATTGCAGCCCACTAGCAAACTCTAAGTCCCGCAACACATTCAGAACACCCACAAAACTTGGATGTTCCCTACTTATCCTTATTCCCCTTCATACATCTCATTCATACATGTTCAAAAGTTCAACTTCAAACACCTCCTTCTTGTGTGGTCACTTCTTCCTATGACATAATGTAAAGATTTTTTTTTCAGAGTTGAACAGACACACTTTTAAAATCTCTGGTAATTAAATTGCTGGTTAAAATAAGTAGATTCCTCTGAAGTGGCATATTTGTGCTGATCTGATTAAATGCGTAGCCCCTCTATATCTCATTTTTCCTCCCTTCTGAATCAGAATATATTCCTGGGAGACCTATTTTGTAAGCTTGTCTACAGAGCCTTCTACATAGCAGCATGATGGAGCATTTTCACCTTGCACCTTCACAGATGCCGAGAACCACGAAACAAAAGTGAAACCAAGGCATTGCACACAAGTTTTGCTTGTTTTAGAAGGCAAACTACTGCTAAATTAAAATTTCTGTAAGCATTATAGTGCCCACACAAGTGCTGCTCTAATGAAAGGGAACATCTTTGTCTAAGCTGGTTGTGGTGGTGTTGGTAGGAATGAGCAGGTTGTGTCAGACATTATTACTCTTTCAGTGAAAATGAAACTTAACTGGTCATGATATTGGTTGCCTCTATTTTTATATCAATAACTTTTTTTTAAGTTTACAATAAGTAACTACTATTAATAATCAGCTATTAATTATCACAATAAACTACTTAAAAATGTAAATAGATTGTTAAGAGCATTGTTGCCAAGTGGGCTATATATGTGTGGAGCCATCCACTTGGATGGAAAGGCTAACAGGATTCTTGTCATAAAAACAGAGGATCAGTTCCCTACAGGTTGGCTCTGCCTTGAACACTTTTCATGTTTAAAAGGAATTAAAATAAGAAAATTAATAAAAATGAGCTTTTGGCTCAGCTGTGGGAAGGAGTCTAAAGTCCTGGGTGACTCTCACACATATCTAGATCCAATAAAGGGCAAAGTGCAGCATTTTTATCCTGTCATTCCCTGTTATCAATCTCAGTTATTAAGCACGTGGTGGGTATTAAGATCAACCTTGCCTTAAATTTTTAATAGACATTACTTATTAGACAAACTGCATGTGCTCCATTTTACTTCTTTCAGGGCCTCTCACTGAGTGCATGTCAGACTGTCCTTCGGGACATAGTCCAGTGAGCAGGAGAAATGTGTTTGAACTTGACAAAATGCCAATCAACATAAAGCTATAGTTGGAACTTTCTTGAAATACTCTCTCCTGCCTTCCTGATGTAGGTGAGCATCTTGGTTCCCTGCAGGCAATTGCTCCAGAACAATGTTGTGGAGAAGAATGAGTCATTTCTCACTCAGTTTACTGGGTTTATCAGGACTGAAAAAGCTACTAGACTAAATGATGTACTCACAGTTCATTCCACGTAGCTCTTTTTGTCATGCACGGTGATTACCCACCAAACAAAAATGAAGAGGCATCGCTTCAGCTTTTATAAGAAAGCCCTGTGGCAGGTTTTGCTGCATCCCTGAACACAAAGTGGTTCCAGAGGCTGTTTGCTTTCTCTGCTCCCATGCCTGCAACGTACATTGCAAAACTACTTGTTGCCACTGCACAGTTTCCCCTTGTCCTCTTAGTTTTAGATAGGCTGCATCCTCCTCAGTAATCTTTGAGGTTTTTGACACGGAGCATAAAATGTAACCACTAGAACAGGGTGGGTGGTTATTTTGCACAATTTTGAACAGCTACTGGAAGTAGGAGTTGGGGGAGAATGCATGACCCCATAGTTTTGTAGAACTGGGTGCCTTTCAAAATAGATGGTGGTGGTCATTTAATTGACCAAGTGTTAAACTAGATATACTCTAGGAAAGACGGGGCAGACTCTTTTGAATTATGAGGAGGGCTGGGATCTCTGATATTGTTAATTATGTGTTGATGGAAAGCACAACAGTCCATTGTTCTTTTGGAACGACACTACTAGAACAAAAAAGTAATGAAAAATCATCACTGCAGAAGCTGTCACCCTTGTTCCCTTATGTGATATCTCTTCCATGGGGATATCTCTTGGACACCAAACAGGAAAGCAAATGTAGTTGTTCTGTTTTTCTCTGCAAGTCCCACTACACATAATAAGCCTCTGTGGCTTTCTGCCCCACATGACTTTTTGATGCTCTTGGTTTAGGTCAGATATTACTATGTCTTTTGAGCCATGTGTTTTAGTAGATTTTGAATTTGGACATAAAAGCCCAGCTGTGGAATGCATATTACATGGGGCAATATTGTGTTAGATAACAGCCAGATTTGAACAGTTAATCTTGTGCATTCATTCACCCTTTTTTTGCATGGTACAAAAGGAAACTCGTTAGTTAATGGATATAGGCAATGCATGCAATGTGTTTATGAATTTAACTGGGGATTGCATTTATCTATGAACTATTTGATCCTTAAATTTTTTTTCTTAAGGTAAAAGAAATAAATAATGTGAGTACCTTATCTAAAAAAACATTATTTGTAATTATTTTTCACAATACCAAATGGAATTTAAATAGACTTAAAAAAATTTTAGTGGTGAATTTATAGGTGAAATTATATCTTTGTTCTCTCCTTTTGCTAGCTGTTAAGAAGAAACTGGAGCTGGTTCATCAGTGTCATACCATACTGTGGTTGGTCTCATGAAAAGGAACATATTGATGAATTAGTGCAACAACCCTCCCAGACAGGGAAGGATGCCTCTAACAAGAAAATCCATAGGTGACTAGCAGGTAATAAACAGCCTTTGAGATCTGGGAGAAACTTTTTGGTACACCTGGAAATCAATCTAGAGCTAAACTAACCTGCCACTGTGGATATTTTGGTCTTAATTCATGCTTTTCTACCACATTTCAAAACGTGTCCCATGTCTGAACACCTTTGCTTTCTTGTTTGTTTGTTTTTTACATTTGTCAGTCATTACACAGTGCCATTTAGGATCAATTTAACTCCCTTCCGTTGTGCTGAGTGGTTCCAGGGAGTGATGATTGCAGGATTAGCCTGCTCATAATTAAATGTTGCTGCCTCTTAAGTCGAAAATGAAACATCTCTATGGAATTTAAGAGTTTCTTGCTTTATTTAGGTTGTGTCTAAATGGTATGGACAGGTGTACCAAGTCAGTGCAGACACAGAGCAATCTTAAAAAAAAAAGTAAATTAAAAAGGCAAAAAGAGAGGGAAAGAGAGGCACAGAGAGAGAGAAAGAAGCAAACAAGAAAGTGAGACAAGGAAAACAAATTCACTCAAATTATTAAAACTTTGAATTGATTGGAAAATTTTCCACATTCAGCTGAATCCTGACTGTAATTTCCTAGTTTTGGCTTTGTACAATCTAGATAAAGCTTCATTTTCACTCACAGATGGATCTTCAGGATCTGCAAGTGGTAAGTTTTGTAAAATAGGTCGTGTTGCCTTTTTGTTGAAGCCTAGAGGTGCACCTGTTTCAATAAAGCAGAGGCTGGTTTCCTTACCTTTTGTGGGCTAAAGAATCCGCTGAATGCTTACTTCTCATATTTGCTTTAGCACTGAAGAGTTTTACCTCTTGAATTCACTGATTAATGTGTTAAGCAGAATGAAGCCTTTATTAATTTTATTTTTTCCAAAATCTGTTCTCAAAAATCACAGTATTTCACTGTTCAAAGACAGTTCTTTGCTTCTTCAAAGACTTGTTAAGCTGATCTGTACCATCCTCCTCACAGGACTGTTAGGGGTGTCATTCAGATGATACAAATGACCAGCTTCTGTTTGAAATAATAGGGATGATGCCTAACCCTGAACATTTGTCTGGCCTGTGTTAGGGTAAAGATGAAGGTATTTGACTCTCCTAATTGAACCACAGCCTTAGACTTTTACCTTGAGCTTTTGTTACATTTATGGATTCATGCTGAATAACAATACTAAAGGATTAATCCCAACTGATCTTCTGTTGATTGTTAGCTTAATTTAGTGTATGACTACTCAAAATTTAGTCTGCCAGCCAAGGAAGGTATGCACTTATCAGCATTACTGATAGGATAAACCCCTTACATAAGCTTATTGTCAAATCGCCCCAAATCCCATAATGCTTAACAAGGTAAAAGTCTTAAGTTGAAATGTACCTGTTTACAGAAAGATTCAGCATCAAACAGAAGTTTAATTTAGAGCTTTGGGTAGATATGGAAAGATTCAACATCAAATAGATGTTTAATTTAGAGCTTTGGGTAGACTCATTGGCCTTGTTGCCTGCCTCGATTTTTTTTCCCTCCCTCTGTAGTCCTCCTTAGGCATGAAGTATAGCAGGAAACTGAAAAGAAAGTATGGACAAGAAAAATGCAGAGTTGTAAGAAAGACTTCTGAGAGTTGTCAGAAGGAGTTCTGTGCTTGCAAGGCTGTGGAGGACAAAGCCCTGAACAGTCTGTGCTGTGTTTTGAGGGTCTGGGTAGTGCTGCCTCTTTGAGCTGTAACAGTATTTCTCTAACTGTGTCTAACCATTGCTGTGGCAGGACTCCAGATGAATGCTGAGGGGACAGGAAAGTGCCTGTGGAGCTTGGCAAAAGTTGCTTGTCCTTTCCTCCTGAAGATACGTGTCTGGGGATGGGTAGTGTGGGAGGTGGCTCCTCCTTTCTCTCTGCATTTGTAGCCACCATGGAAACAGATAATTCCAGAAGATGGTCTAATATGCAATTGCAGAGCCAAATGTCATTATAGAGGTCTGAGGCTCTCTCTCCTGACAGCTAAATTGTACATGCATGTGCAAGAAGTTTCACAAGCCTGCTGATGAATGCCCCAAACCAAGTTAAATAGAGCTTCCAAGGAATGATACAGGGTGAGAACAAAATGCCAAGGGCCAAGAAAGAAAAAGCGCAAAGAACAGTTGAGAAAGATACTCAAAATTTAGATCAAGTGTAAAATGTTATTGTTAATGTCAGGCCATGAAACAAAAGGAGCATTCTGTTGATGAATCACAGGTTACAGGCCCCTGAGAGTGTGCGATACACAAAGTATGAAAGATGGTGTGCCAGGCAAGTGTGTTAAAAGGATGATCAAACAGAGGAGGATTGTGAACAAAGAAATATGGAGAAAAAAGTTGTTGAAGAAGGAAGAGATCAGAAGAGAGCCTAGTGGCACAAAAGCTGATGTGGAAGAAATAGGGTGTGACGATAGATGGAAAACTGAAAGTAAAGCCACTGATTTGATTTGCTGGTTTTTTTCATTAGAAATGTATCCTTTTGCCACTTCTGGATGCCATGCACACACATAAGAAAATACAAGTCTTTCAGCATCAAAGCCAGCTACAGAACCCAATAAAGCAGCCTTCAGTATTAAATCAATGTCAGTGTTAAATAACATCCGGTGCCAGGCAGGTTGATGCCAGCCCAGCTGGATGAATAAGTGCCAGGGCATTTAGATGATAATTGCTATGATGAATCGAACTCTTAAGCAAACAGATACCTAGGCAAAGAGCAGTGTGGCCAAATTCCATGGAGCACTACCCTGCTATCTCCCCTGTTGCAAAATGCATGAGTCAGAGGTAGAAGATAGCCCTGGGCAGTACTTGCAGGGAGCACTATGATCCCCACTCGCAAACCTGATGTTTCTGGGCTCTTTTCAAGTGTACTTTCAAGGAGGACTCTGCCCCAGTGCGCATAAGGCATTCAACCAAGCTCTGCAGCAGTAAGGGAGGGTTCATTTGCTGGAAGGAAATGAGTGCTGAGAGCAGGACAACAGCTGCACAGGAGAGGGCAACCTCAAAGTCCATCCTCCTGTTGTACAGCTGTGGTCCAGAAGTCTGAGCTGCCATTATGAAAACAAACAGGTCGGATCCTCAGCTGGCACAGAGACACAGGAGCTCAGCATATTAGCTTGGGCTCTGTCTCCTTTATCTCTTGTGGCACTGCAGATTATGATTTTAGAAAGGCTCAGAAGATAGCAGATGAAGTAAGGTGTACTGAATTCACCAGCAAACTTAAGTAGAAGCCTAAGCTGCTTAATTTATCCTTGGAATCATTTTAGTGGTGAGCTTTTTTTACCTTTCTTGTGGGTGCTGTCATAAATGGCCTGTGAGAACAGTGGAATTGTCTTATCTGGATGTTTTCAAGAACACCATTATTGATATGAAAATAGATGTAGCTGAAGCAGAGGAAGTGACTAGATCATCCCTTAGAACCTCTTCCAACCTTCTCTTTTGCCATGATTTGCATTCAGTTGCTGTTCTAAGGTGGCAGTGTTACCTTGCTTCCATGAGGCTTGTGTCCCAGAAGCCCCAACTCCCAAGCCCCTCTGCTTCCTCCATGGATATTCATGCAATACAAAATATGGTGGTGTCAGTTTTGCAAAATATTGTGAAATCAAGCTCTGAACCATAGCAACAGCATAAAGTAAAAAAGGACATATCCAAGTTAATAGGTAACCGTTTTATTATAGTGGTTCATGTCTTGCTCAACATGATTTTCTACTTCAAATTTGGGTGGCAGTTGCCACAGAAACTTCAGTGTGCTCATAGCAGTACTGAAGCAAACTGGGCCTGGAGAAAGGAGGCAGAACAAGGTGCTAGATCTCCTTCTAGGAGCTTCCCAAAAGAGATTTAGCTCACCAGAGTTGGACATCTGCTCTCCAAGCATCCTGCTATCTCTTCACAACCCCCAAGTGCTCTTGACACTTCCACCTGCCTGTCTTCTGCCTGTGACTGGAGCTGAAGTGAAACCTCTGGCTCCACTCCCCTCAGTGTTAGGATGTGAAAGCACAGGCCAGATGTCCAGGAAAACCAAGAGGCAGAGCTGAACGTCAGCTGGTTCGTGGCCATTCACAGACCAGTGAGTTCCACAGCACTCCTGTAAGAAGCAATGAGTGGTAGTGGACCAGCACTTTTAAACTGTTCCAGAATATCATTTTCCTCTCCATTACTATTTTTCTGACATCAGACTACACCTGAATATGGGTTCTATCCCCCCAAAATGATACCACAGGTCCATCAGCAACTTACTTCTCTCTTGCCCTTTACTTCCTAAATCAAGAATTACCAGGAAGAATTTGCTGACAGCATTTTAGGTGTGCTGCCAACACATCCAAAATGGACTGGTTATATTGTCTAAAAAAACACTGGTAGCTGACAAGTCCTGCAGAGAGATTATACACATGGGAGGACTGTGAGCAAGGCGAGAGAGACACACTGCTGTTGATAAGCTAAAATCAGTGTTCATTCCCCAGCGCTCCCAGTATCAAAACAGCCAGTTGCAATGTTGTGCCTTCCTGGTGCCTGACCTTCTTGGCGAGGCTGTTGTGCATCAGCCTGTGAGCTTCCCACTCCATGGATCAGACACTGGGAAGGGGGAGGGGAAATGAAGGGCTGAGGAAGCCAGGAGGGTAAATAAATACCTTTTTTTTTTTTCTGGGGAAGTAGTCTAGGGAAAAGGACCCAGCAGGGGGCAAATGGTATGTTAAGACTGCTGTGCTAACGTGACATCTTTATGGGGTGGCAGTTCTGGGTTAGAAGCCAGATTCCACCTGCTTTTGATTCAAGAACTGTTATGCAGGTGAAAGAAAGATATTTTCAGGTTAAAATTGTGGTAGTGGTAGAGAGCAGACCTGAAACCTTCCTTCACCCTGTGACCGTGTGGTTATATAGCTACATAATATGGACAATTTCATATAAAAAAAGGGCAGAAGAGGAAGGTAGAACAAATCCTGCTTTCTGCAGGCTGCAATCCACACGGGTGACACCAACCCAGTCCCACTGGCAGAGCAGGCATGGGGGCTCCATACTGCCCTGCAAAACCTGAGCTCATGCAGCTGTAACATTCCTCCCCCATCATCTGTGCTGTTTTTCCTCCTTCCTTTCCCCCTTTTACACCCAACTGCAGCCACTTCAGCTTGTTTTCTCTCTCCTTCCCTCCCACCCTCTGTCCTCCTGTCTCCTCATTTCCCAGAGCCTTCTCCATCACGTTCCTTTTGTGGCCTGGGGAGGAGGGAGATGGGAGCAGTGGCAGGCACATCACCTGAGTGGAACCAGGAACCAGCAGAGCTGAACCTCAGAAACACGAGTTAGTGGGTCAGGATGCTGCCCCAGGGTGGACAGGACTGGGGAAGGTGGTTACATGTCATGTGCTCATGGCTTTCCCTTGGCTGCTCCGGTAGAGCATTATAGCCCAAGCCAAAGGAAATTCTGCAGCTAACAGGATAAAATCAACCTCTATTTTCACAGGCAGAATTCAGCCCTGAGGGTATGTGAATAATGTTTCCCTAACTGGCATCTGGTATTGCTCCTTGCGTCGTGCTCCTGATAGCAAGAGGCAAACGAGGCCTCTCTGGCCATCCAGAGGTTCGTAGTGTTCTAGACAAACAGTGAATAACCCCTGAAGGCAGGAGGAGGGACAGGACAGAATGTGATACACAGGTTCCAAATCACTGCTGAGAGCCCAGGCAGGGGTCCTGAGCCTGCTCATCCAGTTAGACAGGTATACGTGCAGACACTCAGCTGCAGGTGACATCTCAGCTGCAGGTGGCATCACAGCTCAGCCCGAGAATGTGCAGCAGAAAAACCTCCCTGCACCTCCCCACAGAGCTGGGGGAGAGTCGATTTTCACACTGCCCTCACCCCCTGCAGCCAGGGCTTGCTATGAGTGCCAGCGAGCTGGTCACACAGATCAAACATGGTCTGCTCAGGCACGGGCACTATTATTTCTCTGAGATGAAACAGCATCCCAAACTCTTATTAACCTGTGCCCTACTCCAGAAGGAAACCTAATTTGTGGGTTCGTAGTTAGCTGGTGTTGGTTTGTCCCTGTGCCTACTCTGACTTTGCTGGGTACATTTATGCAGTGCCACATGTGGCAGAGGTTTATTTGTTGTGGCCTGTGAGCATTATTCCTCACAACAGAATAAGGAATTGGGGTGGTTGGAGCTTTTTGTTTTGTGGGGGAAGAGAAGAGTAAAAGCACAAATGTTTAAAAATCCTTGCAAAACCAATTCTTGTATTCAGCAGAGAATTAAATGCTGTCTGCTAAATGAAGTTTGTCATCTGGGATATTCCTGCACATGTGGTCACCTTCCATGGAGTGCCTCAAGAGTTGTGCTCTTCAGAAAGGAGAGAGTCTCAAAGGATTCACTGCATTTCTGATGGCAAACATCAAACAATATGGGCACTGTTTCACAAGCACACAGAGTAACAGAGAAAGGGAAGTGGAAACTTCAACGATGGCCACCACAGAAGCAGCAAGTAGAGCAAGATATGTGGTAGATTCATCTGTAGATTACGTTACCTAACAAGCAAGGAGCCAAGGCAAAGGAAACCCAAATTCTTGGTAACCAATGCTCAGCGTTGCCAATTACAGTCAGCACAGTTTGTTGACTTTTTGTAAGGAAGTGGATGTAACTAAAACCATGAAGATACAAGAAGCACGAGTGACTTCCTCTTGGTTTTATTGTGGGGAAAAAAGGGACAGGACTGCAATTTCAGTTCCTCTGGGGCTGCAGTTCTGTTCTGCTGGTGTCCAAGAGAAAGGACCCCTTTCACGTTGGTTATTTTTATGGATATATAGGTGGCTGGAAGTCAGTATGTGGACACACTTAACATCTAAAGCTTCCCAGCTTGTAAACTAAGTCCTACACACACTTCCCCTGCACAGGATATTTCAGTGATCTCTCAATCCACTTGGAGATTGTTCCTCCTGTCCTTTGAGCCTGCTGAAAGATAAACTTTGGTCAGTGTATTATACTATGCCCTTTGTAATGAAATCATGTTGGATAAGATGTGTTTAGTGGGGATTTAAATTCCCGAGGTGATTACAAGAAGCTGTTAAGACTTGTAAAGTTTAGCAGTGCCCTGTGTGTGAGTCTGGAATGATGTGTGGAGTTGCAGTGCTGTGCTCTCTCTGATGCTGTGGAAAAGGCCAGGGCCTAGGAATGAACCTGGGAACATCAACAACTGAAGTGCCAGCAACACAATTTGATGTGAGAATTTGCTGTAAGGGTTTGACTAGAAAAGCAGGCTCCTGTGTTCTGACTCCTTCCAGCTGTAACACGTTGTTTGCCCTGAGATCCCAGGCATGTGAGTGTCTCTCCATGCCCGCTTCCCAGCAGTAAAAACAGCATAGGAATATTTACTGTTCCCAAAGAAGGCTGTGAAATGTAAACTAATGCTTGTGAAAAAGCTTTTGATAAAAGCTACAATGGCAGTGCAAAAAAAAAAAAAAAGATTGTGACTTATCAATGCATGTGGGGGACAGACAGCTGCCTCACAGAGGTGGAAGTGCCCTGTGTTGCCCCAGGTGCTGCCACCGCCGCTTCTCCCGGTTTTAGCGCAGTAGTGGGAATTTCCAGTCCCCAGTTCTGCCCCTCACCCGGCACGGAGGTCGGAGCAGAGCAAGCAGAACAAGCAGCAGAGCGCGTTCTCCTGTCCGCATTCCCGAGGGGTGATGTCCCGCTCCCTGTCCTTCCCACATCCCCCCCGACGGTCACACCCGGGCAGGGCTCGGGATCGCCCGGCGGAGAGGGAACCACCGGGAGAAATAACGCCCTGCCCGGGCCACAGAGGGATGGGGAGGGAGGAAGGGATGGAGACATGGAGATGGGGATGGAAGGATGGAGACCGGGATGGAAGGATGGAGGGGTGGACGGATGGAGGGACGTATCCCAGGATGTAGGTAGGAAGGGATGGATGGAGGGTTGTATCTTGGGATGAAAGGATGGAGGGATGTGTCCCAGGATGAAGGGATGGAGAAATGTATCCGGGGATGGAGAGATGGTGTGATGGAGGGATGTGTCCTGGGATAGAGGGATTGGAAGGATGGAGGGATGTATCCCGGGATGGAAGGATGGAGGGATGAAAGGAGGGAGGGATGTGTCCCGGGATGTACCCCGGGATGGAGAGATGTGTCCCGGGATGGAAGGATGGAGGGATAGAGGGATGTGTCCCGGGATAGAGGGATGTGTCCCGAGATAGAAGGATGTAGGGATATGTCCTGGGATAGAGGGATGTGACCCGGGATGGAAGGACGGAGGGATGTGCCCCGGGATGGAGGGAGGGACGGAGGCAGGGCTGTATCCCGAGATGTGTCCCGGGCTGGAGGGATGCAGGGCTGTATCCTGGGATGTATCCCGGGATGTATCCCGGGATGTGTCGCTCCCCGCCCCGCCCCGCCC
>VXAU01002531.1:546090-610282 GCA_013399695.1 Formicarius rufipectus
CAGCGCAGCCCGTGGGGGTTTTGGCGGAGCTCGGGCCGCACAGCGCGGCTTGGACTCCAACAAGTGACCGGGGCGGGGGGGGGCACCGGTGCTTGGGGAAGGGCGATGGGCCCGGCTCGACGGGCAGGGGTGGCCCACCCTGCGCCTGGGATGCGAGTCATGTGTGTGTCACATGGCTCTTGCAAAACACTTCTTGCCTGTGGAGATTTTGCAACGCCGTGAGTTGGTAATGGAGCGCTCTCGGGCGCGACTGGAGCTGAAATAGCACTTGCCTGGAAAGCCTGGTGATGACACAGGGGTTTTTTTTGTTTAGTTGGTTTTTTATTTTTGGGAGGGTCGTTGCGCGAGTGTGGCCTTTCCCTTTAGCTGGCCTGCTCCGGAGAGGGGGTGTCTGAGCTCTCCTCAGGGGCTATTTGTGTCCTGGTAACTCCTGAAAGCCGTGTCCTTTCCCACCGGGCCGTGGGGGACGATGAGCCTTGTTTGCTCGTGGCTTTTTTTTTTTTTTTTGAGTGGATGAAAGGAGGGACTTGGAGTCAGTTTTGAAAAGCACTTCAAAAATCAGCTGCTGCGCTCCCAACCCTTTAACCTCGTAGGGTGTGTTCAGGATTCTTTCACGGAGGGTGGCTTTGCTGGCACTCTAGTTCGGGGGTGGTGAAGCCACCGTGCCTTCTGATGTCACTCGAGTCGTTCTGTACTGAAACACACCTTTGGGGTGACATTGGTGCTCTGGATACCCATGGGTTCTGCTCCTGCAAGAAACTCTCACAGCCTCTTTCCTCACAGCCTACTTTTCTACACAGCTCAGTCTCCCGTCTGTGGTTCCTCTGTTTGCACAAAGGTTAACTCTGGGCCCACTAAAATCACCTGAGGAGCAAACAAGTGCTCATCAGTTAGTGTGGGGGAAGTGGTGAAGACCACGATGTACAGCCAGGAACTCGAGTTACATCTTGGCAAGATTACATCTCTGTTGCCCGTGCAGCTTAGGAAAGCACCAAAACAGTAGCTGGAGGTAGGCAGGGGATGAAAGGCCAACAAACTGCTGGTGCCTTGAGGGTCCTGATGGCTCTTGAGAGTTAAACTCAATTTTACCTTGCAGACTTAAGAGTTTTAACACCAGCAATGTTTTAGGCCACTAACAGAAATAGGTAGAAGGAGGCTCTTTCCAAGGAATTTTTCTTTTGCCTTTCCTGAAGTGTCTCAGTTCTCTAGAATGGTGCAGAGTCGTTCTCTGTAACAAGGTACTGAATGCTGCTGTGAGGAGGGAGGAAAATGTTCTGAGGGAGACTTCTCAGTGAAGAGTGCTTGTTCCTGGTGGAATCAGCTGAGTTCTTGAAAGTGAAACAAAGAGGAAAGGCTGTGTTTTGAGATTAACTTGTAGTGTTAAATTGCCACTTCCTGGAAGGGTTTTGCCTGCAGGATGAGGGGAGGAGATGGGAAGGGTGTGGTGAGATGGACAGAAAATACCTGTCACGGTAATCAGTGTACTTGGGTCCCTGTTAAACCTGGAATAAGATTTTAGGGATTATGACATGATTTCTTCTAGTTCCTTCTAACAGATGCGTCTGGTTTTCCTCTCAGAAGTTCCTTGCCTGTAATGTAACACATTCTCACTTCCTTAGCAGAGCTTCAGATCAGGCTGTAACCCCAAGTTCTCTCTTCTGGGCATCCCATAACTCTGTCAGAAGTCAGTGGAATGCTTACAATTTCTCACTAAGGGCCTGCTTCCTTCAGTTTTTCTGTTAAAGTTACAGGATTAGAATCTGCTCGTGCAAAGGTCTGAAGGGGGGGCGGAATGTGTGCTTCTGAGAGCTTCTGTGAAACTTCAGGGCTGTGGGACAGCCTAGTGGACTTGTTTTTTCATTGAACGCAGGAGCTGAAGAGGAGTGGATGAGATATTAGTGTTTGGAAGTTAAGTTCTGAAAACACCTGCCCACCTAACACTGGGATGTATTCCTTCGGTGTTTCTCTCATCCTGCTGGTGTTTAAATGTGCAAACCGTCAATATTGACTGTTGTGATTAGATCATGTCAGGTTCAGCATGTCCTATGCCTTTTGCAACTTGTATGTACTTGGCTGACTGGCATAAACACACTGGTGGGTGCACCATCTGACAGCCAGGTCAGACCAAAAATTAATCTAGTGTTTGGGTCTTCTTCTAGATACCTTCAAGCACAGATCAGGAAATTAAGTGGAGTTTGGAGTAACTCTGGGAGGTTTTTTTGCATTCTTCAGGAGTGTTAGAGAATACCTGTGAGGGAGTTTCAGTCTGTTGTGACAGCTCCTGAGTTGCTGGAATCATCTGAAGCTGTTTGTGTTCTAACCTTTCTAAACAGTAATCTGCGATGCAAAGTGGCATTATGTCTTCTGGGTTCTGTTTACTTACACGAACAGTGTGTAATCAGAGTGACAGTCAGGCTCCTCTTCAGTAAAATTTCTGGGGTGGTAGAACAAAGACTGAGGATTGAGGTTGCCTGAGTACCTGTTTACAGTAAACCTGAAGCTGACATCAGTGATTAAAGCTGATTCCAAGAGTTCCTTGCTGGAAACAGATGACTACCTATTCTTGTCTGTTTTGGCATAAAGCCTTCCTGGCATTTAGAAAATCCCCACATGCCTCCCTGTATAAACAATGGCATCTTCGAGGCCTGCAGGTCTCTTGTTCCACACAGCTTTGGCCAGGCATGTCCTAAACTTGATTTCCTCATTTTCTGCTGAACTGCTGACAAGGGGCATGCACATAAGAGGAGGATGCTGCTGCACTGCTCAAAACAAAAACATCAACACGCCTGGTTTGCAGGTGCCTTTTTTCTTCCCTTTTCAAAAGGCAGTTAAACTTCACATGTTTGTCCTTTATCTCTTGGGCAAGAGGAAGTTACTGTATCCCCTTCCTGCTGGGGGAGGATTTGAAAGCCTCACTCCTACTGACTGAACCTGACTTGCTGCACATGCTCTTCCAGTGTGATCTCTCTAAGGGTCCCGAGTAAGACTTGCTTATGTAAATGGTGAGAAATAATAGAATGATTAACCTGAATTCCCACTGTCTCCCAAGCAGTGTGGAGAAGGCTATGCTGCATAGTTCAGCCAGCTTTATGAAGACTCCCTGAAGTGGAGGAGCTCATGAGTTTGTCTTCAGGTTTAAAGAGCAAAATTCAGTGGCTTTAGAAATGGTCGTTTGACTCTTTGGGAGTAAACACTAAAATTAACCTGTGTGGTTTGTTGGACATGTTGCTGCACTTGAACCCCTTTACACAAATACTCTATTGGTGTTGTTCAGTCTATAAGTAGATTTCTGCAGTTTTTTGTATCTTGTTTTGATTTAAACTGTTGCTGTACCTGAGAGCTGTCTCAAGCATTACACTGTGTAACAAGGTGCACGTTTGGGTGTCACAGTCCCTCTGTATAGGCATCTGCTGTATTTTAAAAGGTTTTAAAATTTTAAAAGATACAGCTTCCAAACTGTACTTGGAAAGGAAGGCACTATATTAGTGGATTATGGAGTATTTAAAAAAAAACAACTGAAAACCTAGATTATGAGGCTCTGTTTAAATTTCCCAACTGATGCAGGTCTAAGCATCAGTCTGGTTTATCTGGCAGAAATAGGTTTTTGTGACACAACACCAGTTTCTAAGGTCAGAGGCAGAGCTAACTCAGGAAAGGCTCTTTCCAGCCTTACTGGTGCTGGCCCTGGTTTTGGGGGGGTTAAGGTGAATGTCTTAAGGCCACCATGTAAGACCATGGTTATCACTGGCTTCTGGAAATACTGAAGCCCAAAGTGAGGGGAGGTCTGAATACCAAAGATGTCAAACCCAGTATTTAAGGCTTCTGAGTTCTTGTTGTGTTAACAATAGTCCTGTGTATAAGCTGTTATTGTTCTTGTTTGCTTCTGAACAGTAACACTTAATGGCAGGGTAGGTTTGATTGGGAGCTGCTGGTAGTGCTAAGAGTAACAGAGGAGGACAAGTTACTTGATGTCTGGGGAAACCTGAATTACCCTTGGAATCAAAGGGAGACTTTTAAGTGGATCTTGGACTCATAGCTGAAGCCTTACCTCTACCAGAAAGGAGTTACTTTTTTCCACTTATTTTAGTGAAGACAGTATAGTGTTAATATTCTTAAGGGATATAAGAATTGTACATACAATTGCAGCACATTGTATAACAACACTTTCAAGTGTATTAGTGCTTACTTTGCGTAATATGTGAGTTCAGGATTGGTGTAAATTCTGGGTATGTAGGAAACTCAACAATCAGTACCACGTAATGGAGTTGAAAGGAGCTGTTTGAAGGCTGAGGCTTCATGGTGGGGAAGAAGGCACAGGTGTGTAACAGTGTCTTGGAGCTCTTGTACCTTGCCTTGGTCTCCAGGTTAGAGAGTCTCTGCTGCTCTTGGGGAACTACGCAATTAGTGGGGGCAAGATGTTTTCTGACCAGTAATAATGCTTCAGTCATCTTGAATCTGTTGATATGTGTGGGGTGTGATGCAATGTAACTTATGTCCCCTCAACACTTTGGGTTAATAACTGTAATTCTCCTAAAACCATCTTGCCTTGTGTGAGTGCGTGATTTGACTAGTGGAGTGGTGATTTCTGTGACTGTAAGCTGGTAGGTATTCTTTGACTTTGATTATTCTTTTTAAATACCGTGAGTGCTTTTAGCTTTACACTGTGAGGGAAGGTTGCATTTTTAGGGATCAGCTTACTAGTTGCTACATTTATGACTTCTGACTTCTCTCAGGCCTTGAGAAGGAGTTCTCTAGAAACTGGAGGTTCCAGTTGGGTGTGTTCCTGCAGCTCAGGGCCAGCCAGGGTGAGAGTCACTTGGGCTCTGGAGCAGAGGAGTGGTGGAAAGCTGAGCAGCTGACCATCTGCTTGGCTGTTATCAGCTAGGGATGGATGCAGTTTCCTGGCTGGATTCCTGCCAGCCAGAGTCAATGGTAGTGCTGGGGAATAGTAGGTGGGGAGAGTTGATTTCAGGGATTTACATAAACTTAATCTTGGTTAAGTGGTCTTAAAAATATGTCTGTTAAACTCTCGTGGTTAAATGAGAACGGGACTTACTCCTTGCCACTACAGGGCTGAGGAGTTGTACATCAAAAATGAGTTAGTGGAGCACTTAAAAAGCAAAATAACTTGTGTAAGTGGTGGCTTGTTGCCTTTTCTCTGTTACTTGTTCTCTAGTATGAAATCTCCCCATTAGTCTTAGGACTAATATAGAAACTTATGTTTTGCCAACAGTGAGGTCTTCACTACTATTTGAAGTGTAAATGAAGGTTGGTCACCGATGACACTGTACTGCTTTAATGTTGGGAAGACTCAACATTAAGCAAGAAAAGAATTGCCAGCTCTTTCAGTGTGTCTTGAGAATTGCTAATATCATGCCTAACGTCCCCCAGAGATGTATCCTCATCTGGCAATAACTTTAGCTTTAATTCCTGAGAGGCAGGTGGAGTATTGGTCACTGCTAATGGTCTGTTGTGGAAGGTGGATGCTCATTTGCTTGAACAGGCCACTACACTTAGTGTTTGTAGTTTGTGTGTTTAAATTGCATATTGTGCTGTTGCATTCTGCTGGAACTTAAATATGGGTAACTTAAACTGAGGAGAGAAATAGTTTCATTTGAGTGGCTACTTGGTAGTTGTGAGGCCTGTGACTGAAAATGCAGAAATAATGGCTCTGGTGGGCAGCAGGCTGTTACTACCACTTGCGTGTTATTCGAGTTATTCAACCAAGCAGTTAATTGCAAAGCACGATTTTCATCTTTGCTAAGCCTCAAAAGGCTGGAGTAGGACTGTGTTAGTCTTGCTGATTGTCCCACTAGTATCACCAAAGTAACTTCCTGGGAAGGCACAGTTCCCCACAAGTGCTATGTTCAGAGCATCTACTTCACACTGCCCTTAACAAATAAATTGTAAGTGTCTAAACTGAAGAGAGGAGCTTGAAGTTGTAGGTGAATTTCCTAGCAGTGAATTTATTTACCCTTCTCAAACATCATAATACACTGGCTGTAAGGAACTTGGTTCTTGACAGTGTTTTTCATTAAGTGACCTAATTTTTTTTTTTCCTTCTGCAGTGACTATTTATTCAAGCTTCTTCTGATTGGAGACTCCGGTGTTGGGAAATCTTGCCTTCTACTTAGGTTTGCAGTAAGTGATCATGCTTGAAAACTTTATGTAAAAGAGCTTCTTAGCAAGAACTCTCTTTTCCAGTAGTTCTGTGGCAGGGTTGATGTCTGTCAGGTCTGGTATACCAAGGAGTAAGTATAGTATTGCAAAGCCCCGCTGTCTTCTGAATTTGTTTCTAGCTGATGTGTTTGAATAAACTGGAATGAAATAATATCAAGACTATGTTAAGTTTAATTCTAATTTTCCTGCTACTAGAGAACAAGGTATCTTAATTTTCTGCCAGATGACGTTTGATATCTGCATTGAAAAGATGTACTAGTTGTTCAGTCAGAGAAGCAATTTAAATAATAATCTAAGAACGAGGTCTCGTGCTTCCTTTAGTGAACGTTAAAATTGCTGATGGGCTGCTCTGGCTGAAATGAGACACAAGAAGCTTTAGTTTTCCTGTCAACGAAAAAACTTAAAATGGGTTTGACAGCTCTTAGTAGGAAAAGCTGAAGTCCAGTGAACTTCTTATCTATGTGTGTGCCAAAGTGCAGCTTTACGTTGTCATGGGAGGAGAGGAAAGAAGGGCCAATATGGAACATTAACTTGCCAGCTCAAGTGTGGTGCTGCTGCATGGTGATGGCATAATTGTCACAACCTGAGCAATTGTTCTGGGCTCCTCTGGGAAGAGCCTGTTGTGTTATTAATATGAAATGGTGGTCTGGGGTGTACAAATAACCTCAGTTAGAGCTATTAGAGCTGCTTGTGGTGCAGTGTTAGGGCAGAGAGGCACTAAAACCAGTGTGAACAGTAGAGGGATGTCACCTGCTCTGCTCACAAATGGAGGCAGTGGATTGGAAGTGACACCACAGCTGGAGCAGTACTCCCAGAGCAGTCTAGCCTGCTTCCACTGCAGATACTTTTGAATTAATTCTGGTTTCCTGTGAATAATCCAACTTTTTGATAGCCAGCTTAAGTTTGTGCTCAGTTATCTGGTAAGGGGTTTTTTGTTGTTTTTTTTTTTGTTTTGTTTTGTTGGGGTTTTTTGTTGTTTTTGTTTTGGTTTGGGTTTTTTTTGGTTGGGGTTTTTTTGTTGTGTTTTTTTGGGGGGTTTTTTGTTTTGTTTTTTTTTTTCAAAGGGTAGCTTTTTCCATTGGAAAAATGTGACTGGGCTGTTTTACCCTGACATAAGGAATTACCACAGCATTCACTTACCAGTGTTCTTTCTGCTGTAGGTTAAACTTCAGGCTTTTCAAACATACTCTCCTGAGTATTGAAATGTTAAGGAAATAAATGTCATTCTGAAAGGCTTAATATTTTATTCTTGCTTGGATGTGTTACCTAAGATGTCTTCTATTCACAGCCCCACGAAATCCCTTGCTTTTGTGATGCCTACTGGTTGCATAAAACCTTTTGTGGTATCTTGTACATGAAGTTCTGTCCTACAGATACTTTAGGAATAAAAACTTCCTTCGTGCTGACAATCACTAGAAGGTTGCAAGGGCTGATCCAGCACTTCCTGAGTACTTTAAGACCTGCTGGAGACTGCAGCCAGGTCCCTGCAATCTGCTAAACAGTGTTTTCCTTCCTCTATTGACACAGGCTGCAGAGCAGAGGACTTAGCACAAGTACCTAAGCTGTGTAACTCTAACCTGCCTTAGCAACCAACAGCAGCAGAGGATCTGAAATTCATGTGTGGAGTGTGACTGAGGCAAAGCCTCTGACTTGCTGTGGGTGGCGGCTGTAAAAAAAACAGATGGAAAAAAAATCAAAGGAAGATTAAAAACTTGATGAGTCTTATTAACCAGTGGTAATTCCAAGTAGCTTTTCAATCTGCCAACATGAGCAAAGATTAGCTTTTACAGTTCACAAGGACTTAACACTTCAAGATTTCCAGAAAAAGGCATTTTTTGACTAGTCGTTGAAAGACAGATCTAACTGGTTGTGGTGCTTTTGAAAAACTTAGCAGAATTTTTTAAAAATAGATACTTGGTAGAAATACCTATCTGTTTCCTGGACTTGGCCATGAGAGATCAGACTGGCTTTCTGAGGAAATTAGGTACCTTTTGTCTGCCTGGTGGATAATGAAGTAGGTGGGTGCAGAATAGGTGCAGTTGGCTTGACTTATGTTCACTCTCTCTCCTAGGATGACACGTACACAGAAAGTTACATCAGCACGATTGGTGTGGACTTCAAAATCAGAACTATAGAACTAGATGGGAAAACAATCAAGCTTCAGATAGTAAGTAGTATTTCTCAACTCCTGGGTACCTTAATCTGTTGGAGCACATAACTGTTGGTAGTTATCTTTGTACTTTAGTCATTAAAATGTGATACCTTCCCTGTTACAAGAGGCCAGGCAGTTTTCACAAGATTCCAGGACTTCTCATGACCTGTCCTTAAAGAGTGATGCTTATTATCAAGACTGTTTCCCTGAAAGAGGAGAATCTGTCCTGGAGTGCTCTTGTATCAAAATTGGTGTGGTTCTGCAGTATTTAGCAAGGATTTGTTGTAAGTGCAGGAGTACCACACAGTTGCCCAAGATGCTTGAGTTCCACAGCAGCTATTAGCAGACTACACTGTCTAGTGCTGGAAACTGCTTTTTTTTTGACCTGAGTGGAAAAACTGACACAAAGCCTTGTAACTGGCCTGTCTGCCTTAGCACTGGGTGGTGCTGCTTCTGGCCTTTCACTTGGAATAAATAGGGGCAGAGACTTGGCAGTTCTTTAATCTTGAAGCACTCTAAGAGGGTGACTGGTGTAATGAAATCCAATATCTGTGCAAGGTCACACAATCCTTGTCAGCCACTGCTTCCAGCTCAAGCAGAGGCTTTCAGGACTTGACAGCAATGACTCAGGGATTCCATGTTATGGAGCATGAGTCCAGCTTACAGCCAGAAGTGTGAGCCTTCAGACTCTAATGTAAACTGTCCTGAGTGTAGAGCAGTCCACTAGGAATGCTGTCACTGCTGAATTGTGTCTGAGCCTGTTTTGAACATGCAGCCAGCCCTACTCTTGACATGGCTCCAGGGAGCTGTTTGGGTGAGTGCTGTTCCTGTCCTGGGTTTAGGAAGAGGTCAAACACTAATACCACTCCTTAAGTCTCACAACAGGAGAAGAGAACTACGTTTGGTTTGAGTTGTTGCCTTCAAATACCTTTGCTGGAGCTCCTGTGCCAAGGAAGTTACAGGGAGTGGTCATGTTGGAGACCCAGAGCTCTGACCTTGTTCCTAACCAAGCCCTGGCCAGTGTTTGTTCTTCTGACCACTGAACTGTGGCTTCTCCATGGGTCAGAACTGCTTAATGTTTTCCTCAGCATGGTCTCCTGGCTACCCTTGGCTGAAACCAAACAAATGAGCACTTTAGAAAAGTGCCTACCCAAGTGTAATTCTTCTCAGCTAAAACAATTGCTCTCCTCAAATCCTATTTGATGCACACAGTTTCAGAACCACTTCTGCAGCTGTGACTTGGATAATGTTGTAGTTGGGTGGCTGCTCCTCTGAGCTGTATTTGTGGAAACTGAGGTGCTGACCCTGTTGCAGAGACTGACCCTGTTACTTGCCTTGTAGTGGGACACGGCGGGACAGGAGAGGTTCCGGACTATCACTTCCAGTTACTATAGAGGAGCTCATGGCATCATAGTTGTGTATGATGTTACAGATCAGGTAAGTGTGAAACCTGTGCCTGCAGAGTTTCTCTGGGCTGATCAGTAAATAAACCCAGGAACTTAACAACTGGACACATCTTAAGGAGACAGTGACACAGTTCTCCAGGCTCTGCTAAGGTTTATCAAGCCAAATGCATGTTTGTCTCAGGTTTGGGGCCAAACACAGAAATAAAAGGAGCAGTGGGATTTGTGGCTGTAAAACAGTTGTGTCTTAGGCTTAACCTCAAACTTGCTGAGCAGGGAACTGATTGTTCTGTGTGAATACTTCTCACCCACCTTTGGTAGCAGGAAGTCTGAGTTACTGATGGAAGTTGTTGAAATATTAATGAATATACTTGAATCTTGGTCTACAGTAAAAGTAGGCATTTGGAACAGAAAATTGTCAGCATGTGTGCAGGATATAACTGACCCAGTGTTTTCTGTGAAAGGATCTCTGAAGATTACAGGTGCAGTTAGCCTATTTGAAGGGCACTTGGGAAGTGTAGGGTTTCCTTAATAGAAAAAGAACAATTGTCTTCAATCACTAACTGGAATTAGTCCACCATTTCTGCAGTCAAAGGTTATTCTCCAACAAGGTGTTTTGTACCTGGTGCTTTGTACATTTGTGGGATTCTTCTGGTTTCAGCTGTGTGCTGTGTCTCTTATCTCTGCTACAGGAAAAAGAAGAGTCACAGGTGGTAGAAGCCCTTGAATATTCAAGATAGGGAGCAGGGACGAATAAGAGGGGGATGAGAGCAGGAAGGGCTGATTGTGTAGGGCTTGGAGCAGGACCCTGGGAGCTGTATAAACCCTGTGTGACTGGCCTGTCCTGAAGCAGGGATGGCAATGGTAGAGTCCTCTCCTGTGGTTGTGAATCACATTGATAAGGGCACTGCTTTGTTTTCTTTCCTGGTCATTACCAAAGTGCTGAACTTCCCTCTCCAAGAGTTCTTGCTTACAGTTCTCTTGTCTCGTAGGAGTCTTTCAATAATGTGAAGCAGTGGCTGCAGGAGATAGACCGTTATGCCAGTGAAAATGTCAACAAGTTGTTGGTGGGGAACAAATGTGATCTGACCACAAAGAAAGTAGTAGACTATACAACAGCAAAGGTATGTTGATACAGACACCTGTGTTTGCTTGGTTAAGCACCTGCTGTGGTTTGTAGTGCACTGAGGTTCCAGTGCAGGGAGGTGCTGTGGAACGAGGATGTCGGGGTGCCACAGATGTGGGGGCTGTTAATGAGCCCCTGCCCTGCAGGTCAGACTGGAGATGGGGTGTGGGGTGGAATCCAGGAACCTGTGGCTTATGCAGCAGTGCCCCAGGAAAGGTGAGCTATGAACCTGTGTATGAGCTTATTCTTCACTGTTTCTCAATTTGCAGGAATTTGCAGATTCTCTTGGAATTCCCTTTTTGGAAACCAGTGCAAAGAATGCCACAAATGTAGAACAGTCTTTCATGACCATGGCTGCTGAGATTAAAAAACGAATGGGCCCGGGAGCGACAGCTGGTGGTGCAGAGAAGTCCAATGTTAAAATTCAGAGCACTCCAGTCAAGCAGTCTAGTGGAGGTTGCTGCTAAAACTTGCCTCCCCCCTTTTTGTCTCACAACAATGAATTTGCAATCTGAACCCAAGTGAAAAAAAAAATTTGCCTGAATTGTACTGTATGTAGCTGCACTACAACAGATTCTTACCGTCTCCACAAAGGTCAGAGATTGTAAATGGTCAATACTGACTTTTTTTATTCCCTTGACTCAAGACAGCTAACTTCATTTTCAGAACTGTTTTAAACCTTTGTGTGCTGGTTTATAAACGTGTAATCCTTGTTGCTTTTCCTGATACCAGACTGTTTCCTGTGGTTGGTTAGGATGTATTTTTGTTTTGATGTTTCTATTGGCATGTTTAGATGTCAGGTTTAGTCTTCTGAAGATGAAGTTTAGCCATTTTGTATCAAACAGCACAACAGTGTCTGTCACTTTCCATGCATAAAATTTAGTAAGATATATGTAAGATCTGATTTGCTAGTTCCTTCTTGTAGAATTATAAATGGAGAGATCACACTATCTGATTAATAGTTTCTTCATACTCTGCATATAATTTGTGGCTGCAGAATATTGTAATTTGTTGCACAATATGTAACAAAACTGAAGAAATGTTTAATAAATATTGTACTTATTGGAAGTAATATCAAACTGTATGGTGATAAATATTGTCTTAATTTGTATGGCTAAGGGGGAAATCAGGCTTGCATTGTGCACAAAACATATCTGTGTGTGCAGCCCTGGCTCTCAGAGCTCCTGATAGACCAGAGACCTTCCCTGCAACTCAGACCAGTGGCTGTGGCTGCAGAGCCTGAGCTGTCGTGGTGCTTAAGGCACGTGTGCTGTACCAGAAACACCCAGCCAATGTTCATGGGGGCATAATGCACTCTGAATGTACAACAGTTCCCTAACTTAGTCTTGGAACTTAATTTATTTCTCAAGGAATCTACTTAGGGAATGCCCATCAGCTTTGCATAGTAGGGGAGAGAACAGTATTCCCTAACACGAGTGATTTCAGAGTAACCTTGAGGAGATAAAACTTTCTACCAGTATATTGTCTTTTCTATATACTGTTAATTCCATCCTCTTCTAATCAGTACTGTTCTGACTTAGTGCAACAGCTTAGCTTCTCTCCTGTTCTGCAGCAGGAGGATGACAAGGGGGCAGCTCAGCCCCCCCACTGCCTGTCGCTCAAAGTAGGCGCTGTCTCAAATAATTTGGAACTAACCAGCAGCCAAGAGGTTTTGGATGGTGTGTGATTCTTTGTACAGAGCTAATCAAATCATTAGTGCCTGATGTCTAGCTAAAAGCCACAGGAAAGCTAGCCTATAACACTTCCTATACATGTAAAATTGTTCAGCTTTATCTAAACTCAAATGTTCAGCCTATTCTGTAAATAGTCTCATGTTTGAAAGACCATGTAACATTCCCCTAGTAGTAAATACACCCTGTGATAGTAAAAATATAGCCTAGGTATGTTGTGAGGTATAAACTAAAACTGGTGCAAATATCCTCTGATTTTATTTTTTTTTTTTTTTTTAATTTTTTTGGGGGGCGGGGGGGTGACTTTGGCTAACAGCTTTCTTCAGCATAGTTGCATAAATCAACAGGCAATTGTAATACATAAAGTATTGTCATGGTTAAGTTGAACTCTTCCACTTGAGACCTTCACAATAAAGTGATGTGCTTTCTAGTAGAGATGTGCTTGTTGGTATAATTCATTATAAATGTGAGTGGCTGCTCCTTGTGAGCAGGAGCAGCAGTGAGCACTGCCCAGGGCAGGAAGTGGAGCAGAAGGAGCTGTGGTGAGGATAAAGCATCTTCCCTTCAGAGAGTGCACAAATGAACTTCAATGTCGAGATGCCTGCTACATACTATCCAAACTAATGTTAATATATACAGTAATAAAAGCATTGCAAAACCAGCTTGGCCTACATCAGGTGTTTGGTGGTCATTTGTTTCCCCCTCAGGCACGACTGGGTCACTGTGCTGTTCAATGCTGAAGCCTGTGGTTGTCAGGCTGAGGTGTGTGATGAGGGCACAGCAGGCCTAAAAGGTCCTGGAAAAGGGCAATGTAGGCTCTTACCTGTGAGCTGAAATACTAAATACTTTTGACATAATGGGTCTGTAAAAAATGGCCCTTGAAGCTGAAGATGTAGAATATGGGAAGGCATCAAAAGACTCCACAACCCCCACTAAATTATTTGTTGTAACTGCTTCAGTTTTAGCTGTGCTTTCACCTTCTCTGAGCAGAAACTTCACTGCTGTTCACAGGAAGGGGAGGAAGTGATGTATTCTGCACAACAGGATGCTCCCCATTTAGGTTAAAGGTTAATTAAAGCCAAGCACCAACCCTGATGGAGGTTCAGTGATTTACAGCTACTGCAGTTAGAGGTGAAACCAGTCCAGCACGGACACAGCTACTGCCAACAAACACCAGGTTATGCAGAACTTTGTTCTTCCCTGGCTCTACTTGCCTGTTCATTATTTTATTGAGATTCAACATACTGGGTTTTTTGTGTTTATGCATAAGGAAATTGAAAGTTAAATAAGCTCTGCTTCAGCAGGGAGTGGTAAACATAAACAGACCTTCAGTTTGCTCCCAAGAACCAGAAGGAGTTGTTATTTCTTGGCTTCTGGTACCTATTTTTGACGAGCATAAAACATGAGAACAGGGCTATTAAAATCACACAGCTTTACTTGGCAGGGGAGCTGCACAGCACACTATGGATTACTCAGTTAGAAAACTGCTCCTGATGTTCTGCTAACACACTTCAATAAAAAGAGAGCTATGTTAAAAAAAATAAACCAGAAAAACCACCTGTACATTCCTTACACAACTCCAGACATCCCAGCAGCTAAGCACCTGCTGCACAACGCACCTTTCTCAAGCCCTGGTACAAACCCACCCTGACAACAGCCCAGGTGGGCTCTCTGGACACAGATTTTGGCATCTCTGCAAATCTCTCTGGTGATGGAGGTGGTTTGGAGCTTGCTGCAATTCTCAGCCCTCCCAAGACCGGCTAACGAAGTCCAGGTCTGACAGAGGTGGCACCTGAAATAAAATGGGGTCTGTTACCAAGATTTGGCTGTAATTTAACAGTGAGAGAAACACTAATGCTCTACTTCCACAGTGTACAGGGTACAGCTGGGTATATATATCAATTAAAAAAACACAAAAACAAACACTTGTTAAGATACTGTTCTCCTATTGTGAGAGGCTCATTTCTCCGGTTTTGTTTGAAGGGAGATGGTCAACAAATCAGCAAACAAGTTTTTTTAGCCCCTATTTCACACTTGCTTCCCTTTCCCATCATGATACAGCAACCAGAATGTTTCTGAGAAAACACAAAGCCAAAAAATACCTATTCCTCACCTACCCTCTGCTGTGCAAGGGCTCTGGGCAGAGCAGCTGTGTGTGCCCAGCCCTCACAGTGATCTCCCTGCTGGGTCCCTGCAAGGAGCTGCCCAGTTAAAGATGACAGGGCATCCATTTTGAGATCTCCCTTGCTTTCCAAGCATCACATTCAAAGAAACAACAATAGACCCTGATGTGAAGTATTTGCTAATTTAAAGTGTTTCTCTTCTACGCTTCCTTCCCTCTTCCCGTGCTGCAGAAAGGCTGGTCTGCCCCACTGCTTACCCACAGAGCAGCTGTTTGCTGCAGCCCCCTCATCCTCCACCTGGTCCTTGCCCTGCACAGGACCCACAGCAGCAAGGATGGACTCGTACAGGTGCTCTGCGTGGCTTTCAAGCTCTTCTGACTGCTTTGCAATCAAACTCAGTGTATCTTTCAAAGCTGGAAAACAAAAAAACCTAAGAATGGAGGGGGTAGTAATGTGGTAATTCAATGTCTGCGAGAGCCGAGGTCTGCTCGCCCAGGCAGAGCTTTTGAAGGAGGGGGAGTGTTAGAAATAATCCAGTGTTCACCCCCGTCCACACTGTGCTGCAGAGTTTGGAGCGGGAGGGAACCAACTTCGGAGGCTCCAGGTTAATGAAGATGCAGAAATAGGGAGGACTAAGGGAAACCTGTGGCAGTGGGTAATAAAGCCTATCCATAACACAGCACTCCAGCACGAAAGCCCGTTTGGTGACTGCAGCTACAACCCCTGCTTTAGAAACCCCTTGTGCAGGATGTACCAGAGCACCAGAGTGACTGCACCACACGTGCCAAGGCACCAGCCAGGCTGGGCTGGGTCCTCACACCGGCCGCTCACACCAACACAGGATACACCAAGTGCAAACAGTGCTTGAAAACCACCCTTTCCTGCCCTGGACAAAAGCATTTCCTCTCAGCTCCACCCACAGGGAGCTGGCCATGCTGCCACTGGAATCACCTGAAGGACCCCTAAGAAGCAGAAACACCCACCACTCTTAATGGATGGACTGGCCCAAGGCCCAGGTCAAGGCATGGTGCAGCTAAAGCACTTGGGAGTAATTGCTTCAAACCTCCAGTGACCCTCCTCACCTCCCATTCTCCAGGCAGCAACTGAGATGTAAAACCCTTTTCCTTCCCACTGCTTACCCATCCTCAGACACGTGGGGCCAGGGATTTGGGGGGGGCAGATGTTATACCAGAATCTTTGGCAGTTTCTATGCCCCATATGAGTGCTCCTCCTCACCTGGTGAATTCGATGCCATGCAGTCTAGGAGAGCTTCACCCCTCTCCAGCACTCTCTCCGTCAGGCTCCGGTGGTCAGCCACGTCCTTCCTGAACTCCTGGCAAGGAAAGGAGAAGAGCAGCATTGCTCAGAAGGGTTTTTGAAAGAAATCCACCTTTGGCAGGCTGCCCAGAGGGAGCACTTTCTTCCCGGGGCAGGTTCTTGGTGCTCCCCAAATTCGTCTTTGCAAACTCAAAGCACCCACCAGTGTTGGAACACACATGTTGCAGGTTTTCAGACTAATGAGTCAGAAGCAGTTTCCAAGACAAAAGCCTCAGTGATAACAATGGAATCTGCTAAATGACCTTGGCTAACAGTGAACTGAGAGAAGCAGCCTGCTAATATTCTGCAGAATGATACATGTGAAGATCTCTATGAATAAAGTTAAAATAAAGAACTGTGTGAATTCACCAATTTTATAAAATGTATCTTAGTTGACATTTAGCTACAGCTGTGTGTTGTTAGATAGTTTTGATGGAGTGTATTAGTTTTAGAAATATGCATAATTGTGCATGAAGATAGTTCCTTCTTGTACTTTTGAGATCCCTGAGCAGTGGAACATAAAGATGCAAGAACATAAACATTTAGTGCTTTCTGTGCTTTTCCACCATTGCTGAATAGAACTGTAACTTTAGACAAAGAGGAATAAGCTCTCATTTTTGGTTTTGTTTTGTTTTGGTTTTAATGCATTCAGGTTGTCTTATTAACAACTAAGGTTTATAAGCCTCCTACTAAGCCATGAAAACTGTTGTCTATGCAAAAAGCTGTCGGCCACCCACCGGGGCGGGGCAAGCAAAGCCCACACCCACCAGGTATCGGTGCAGCGATGCAGTCACGCTGCCGGCATCCCGCGACGGGGGCACCCAGCTGCTGGTGACATCCACCACGTCGTACAGCCAGCGGATCAGCTCCTCCAGCTGGCAGCAAAACATCTGCTCAAGGAAGCACAAAGAAGAGGTTACGGGTCTGCTGCTGCTGCAACAGAGACGGGGCAGCGGCAGGGATGGGTGAGCTGGTGGTGTTTTGGAAAGCATCTTTGCTCGTCTCCTCTCCCAGCACACAAGTATCCCCAAAGATTGGGACACCAAAGGGTCAACAGCAAAAAAAGGCAAAAATCAACTTCAACTCCTCAACAGCCACACCACTGACTGTGTGGCAAACACTGAGATCATTTCATCATGAAATGCCTGCATGGAGAGATGCTGGAAGCTGGCAGCACCCAGGCTGAAGGAAGCGGATGGCCTCCACCACCTCCCAGCCCAAGAGACATCCTCCTCCTCCTCACCAGAGCTGTGCAGTTAATTTGCAGTTGCTTTTCCCCAAGGGTTTGTCTCGTTCAATTAAATGCTTTCATTTATTTTTAAAGCGTCTCGGTAAGGGATTATTTTTGTAAGATGCAGCATGAAACCCAGGGGCCTCTGCTGGCACTGAAACCAGACTCCAGCCCTGCTCCTGCTCCTCAGGAGTCAGGGTTTTGCCATAGAGCTGAGCTGCTCTTCCCTGGCAATTTGGGGTGACAGATACAGAAAAGACCCTTTTAAATCAGCAGTTATTCCCCTACAAGAGGAAGGGAGGAGTTTTCAAACTATGTGCACGATCATCATAACTCTGCTGCAAACAGCCCAGCATTACTTCTAAATTCACCCCAGCATTGGGGTGGGGAAGAAGATGGAGAGGAAGGTGGGGAGCAATGCCTGCTGTTCTGGGAGCACAGCACTGGTGGCAGGACTTGCCTGAAATATAAAATATAAATGAAATAGAAAAATTCACAAAATAATCAGGAAACTCCTCAGTCCCTGCAGCTCTTCCCTGGTGCAGCGGCACTGCAGGACTGGGGGAGGCTGACTGCCACATCCCCACCAAGCCTGCCCTGTGATACTGAGCCCCAGGAAAAACAAGATGGGCTCTTGCTCCATCAGAAGGATTATCTGCTCCGGTGATCCCCCCTGCATAAATTAGTACCAGCTGCCAGGCAGCACACATCATGCAGCACAGGAAGCCTTAATTAACTGTGCCATAAAGACAGGCACCTTTTATGTGAGTTCTTTCCATAGTAAGACTTTATTCCTGGTCTCAGCCTACCTTAACACACTGGACAAGGGACTCGCCCTGCTGGTTCTTCTTCAGGTGCCCCTGGACCTGTGGTTCCTTTCGGTACATCCCATCCAGTGTGTCCCTGAGACCAGTGGGGAGATGAAGCACCCGGAGGGGATCCCTACTGATCCAGTCACATGATTCTGTGTTTTCCCAGCTGGGCTTTCGAGAGCTGCAGGGCTGCCACCGCCCAGCATAACCCTCAGTATTCCCTCTTTTGTCCCTGCCACTCCCTCCTCCAAAAGGAGCCAGCCTGCATGAAAGGGGCTGCCTGTGATGAGGCAGGTTGTGGTGGTCGTGCCCAGGAGTCCTTATAGTTAAGGAAAGATTGGACAAAAACTCAGCCAGCCTTTCCAGCTCCTGCAGTCTTGGAGGCAGGGAAAGAAATTCTTCATCAGCTTCCCACTCCTTCCTCAGGGGTAGCACACCTGTGATAGGTAAAAACCTATCAGTGCTTTTCACCTGCCCTGGGAGGTTTGGGAGAGGGCTCCCTCTGGAACACCAGCTTCTCCCACCCACAGCAGGGAGCCCAGGTGAACTTGGGCCAGCTGCCTCCATCCTTACACCCTTGGAAAAACCTCTGGAAGAATGAGAGGAAGCACTTCTTGTGAAGGATGCTTTGGCGATAGGTGATGGTTCATAGTACAGTGCAGCTCCTGAGAGGCCTCTTTTTCCAGGCCCTGGTGTGGAGAATCTCTCTGCAGAAGCCATGAGCTCCCACTGTCCATTTTCTCTGCCTCCCCGAGCCTGCCCACCTCGGCCATGGATGCTGGTGGACCTTGACGTGCCCTCAGGAGAAGCAGAAAAGCTGTCCAAGCCTATTCCCGAGTCATGGAGAAAAGGCTCTGGCATCCTGCCCAGCTTGTACCTTGGCCTCAGTGGATAAGCATAATCCAACAACTCCTCGTATTCTTTGTGGGGGTCCCAGTGGGGTGAGCGACGGTCCGGAGAGGGAGGGAGGGAATCTGGGATGGCACAGGCCCAGTAATCAGCCTGGTAGGAGGAGACTCCCCGGATGCGCTCCAAGGCAGCCCTGCCTGCTGCTGCTCCCTGTTGGCCCCACAGGTCCCGGGTGGCCACAGGAGAAGGGACATCCATGCTGGCTGCCAATCCTCCCGATGGCTCCTCGGAGAGGCCGTGTCCCCCCGCAGACAGAGCGGAAAGGCTCAAGGCGGAGCGGCTCCGCAGGGCACTCCCCGGGCTCGGGGGGCTTTGGGGCCGCAGGAGCTCCGGGGTGGAGGGACACGAGGATTGGGCTCCCAGACTTTGTCTCCGATGGCCAACGTGGGTGTCGTGGCAGCTGCCAGCAAGGGTGGTGTCCTCTGCAGAGCTGCTCCGGCTTGGAGGGCTGGATGCTGTGTCCCAAGAGCCTGACGCCTTCACCTGCTCAAGGACAGGGTGGAAAAGGACAAAGAGAGAGAGGCACCCGTAAAATGAAGAGAAGCATCCAAAGGGTGCTGCGACACAGAGATAAAAGCCCAGCCCTGGAGCTGCCGAGAGCTGAGGCTGGAAGTGGAGCTCTGTTCTGCCTGTGGGGTGGCCCGCAGCTGCTCAGAGTGGGGCTGGTTTTTTAGGAAAGGCATCTCAAGGGCTTGGGAAGCTGCACGAGTCATCTGACAGCAAGAGGCATTTATTTAAGGAGCACTGCCCTGAGAGACTTTCCAGCTCTGCAGTGGCAATATGGGAATGGAAGCAACAGTCCCAGCCCCTTCCCCACCACATATCCCAGCCTGGGCAGAGGTGGGAACACTCTAGCTGGGAGAGATGGAAAGCCCTTGCTAGGACAGCCCTGACAAACAAATCCCCACCTCAGTGGTGCAACAACAGCTGTACACACAACCCTCTCACCTGCTGCTCATCAGAGGAGAGGGACCAGCAGCTGATACCACAAGACACATCACCACCATCAGCACCTCTATAAAGCAGTGTCCCTTTCTCTGAGAGGTTTGCTCTTGCTCTGGGAAATCCGGGTGCAGATGCTGAAGACACTTCTGGGTGGCAGCTCAAGTGTCCCTGAGCAACAGCAGTGGCCAAGCGACCGTGTCTGCTCACTGCCACATCCATCCCTTGCGGGCTGGGCTCGGCTTCCTCTGCCCCTGAAAGCTGGTGCAGGCTCTCCGTCAGCCCCAGGAAATCCATCTCCGACTCTGTGCTGTCCCAACTACCATCACCCTCGGCATTCCCACTCAGAGAGGCTTCAGAAAGGGATTTTCCCACATCCACGGCCATAGGGACAGAACTTCTTCAGCAAGACGCCGCCGAGCCTCGGGCTCTCTGGAATACACAGCACACAGTAAAGGCAACTCACCACCCCCCCTCATCTCCATGACAAGTAAAGAAACTGGGTTTGCCTAACAACGAAGGGCTCAAACATGACCTGGGCCAGACCCCAACACTCATTAAGTAGCATCTTGGTGTGTCAAGCAGGACAGAGGAAAGAGCAAACCCTCACATCTCAGCAGTATTTTCTGGTTTTGAGGACGTGATACACAGGGAAAATCAAACTAAAGCCCTGGCCAGGCTTAGAACAAAGCTGGGCTTTACACCTTGCTGGCACGGTGCAACCAGAGCCCTGAATTAATGGCCAATCTCCCCAGGAGTTTGTGCACCAGGAGGTCACTGGGCCCAAGTGAGACATCATTAACTAGGACACAAAGAACTTACAAGCGTGACTGAGCCCTGAAGGCTTTTGGTGTGGAGAGATGAGGGTTTTTTAAAGATACAAACTCAAAACTTTGAAATGAAAGCCACCCAGAAGAAGTAGATATGAAAAGTTAGAGGGGGAGGTAGGAGGCCGCAAAACTCAAACCTGCACCTTCTACCTCCATTTGTGAAATTAACTCTTTGTGGAATTAATTAAAGGAAGCACTTTCTCAGCTGATGACATTTCCAGCATACTGTACAGCCAAGCCCAGTGCACCTGTTGCAAAACCTTCCAGTCTGAGATATTCCACTCAAAGCCTGAGCCCCGGGTGCTCCAGCATGGAGATGCTCCACCAGCCCCCCTCTTGCTCCCCACACTGGGCTTGTGGGAGGATCTGCTGCAGGACAACCCATAAGCCAAACTGAGGAGACCCAATACAGCCTCTTCCAGCAATTCCAGCCCAAACCACGGTGCTGGCAGTAGGAAAACACCAGCAGAGTGGGTTTGCTGGGACTCACCCACCCAAGTGAGAAACCATAAGGGAGCACCGACAGGAAACTCAACCACAAAGAAATTCATTAAAAAAAAAAAAAAAAAAAAAGAAAAAAAAAGGATAAAAGAAAGAATTCCCCAACAAGACTTGGAAGTGGGAGACAAGTTGATACTCCTCCCCTCCCTCTTGTGTCACAAGTTTTATGATCCACCCGTGCGACAGAGCGGGGCTTTCCCCGGGCACGGGGAACAGCGAGCGCTGGGACAACGCGCCGGGTGTCCAGGGGAGACCAAATCCCCAACACAGGCACAGCCCTCGGGCAGCTCTGCAGCTGCCTGATCCCTTCCCAAGGGCCGGCAGCTAAATTCAGCACGGCAGCAGCTGCGGACAGGATGAGCCTGGGCTCTGCCAGCCCTGTCCCTCAGCCCAAACCTGGGATCCCCCACTGGATTGCTTCATTGCTACCAAACACAACCCTCCACGCGCGTTGTGTTGTCGTAAAATCGATAGCGTCGCTCTCTTTTTGCCCTCAGGAAGGTTAAATATCCAAACAAAGAGCCACAGTCGCTGCCTCGAATGTAATCAATAAACCTACCCCTGCTGCGGGTAATGATTTAAAAATTTGTATATAAAAGAAAGAAAAGCTTCACAAGGCAGCAAAGCGGCCTTTGAAGTTTTAAAGTGCAAGTGCAGTAATTAACCTCCGTGCCGCTTTATTTTTAAAATAAAGATCCTCTAAAAAGATGCCACGTTAAATTCAAAGTGATGCTGAACACCAAATTTAGCAGCTTGAGTCAGGTGTCAGCCCAGCTGTTTTTACAACTACAAAACCCCATGATCTTAAATCCAAAAAGCATATGTTAAGCAACATAAAACCTCGAGGGCACGACCCATCTGTTTTTCATAACAGTGTGGAGGAGGGCTAGGGTTGAATATTCTGAATTTAGGGTCACTTGTTATCTTACGGAGGAGGTGGCACGCAGTGATTTACATTACTGTGATGCCACTGGTCTTTAAAAAAAGAGCAAGTGCTGGTTCACAGGCTCATTAAATCCCCAGCAGCTAATTGGAAGCTATAGAGAAAGCAGGAAGCCTGCCAGTACACACGGGTGAGAGTAAATCTGCTTATTCCAGGATTTGTAGGGGTACTTAAAGGGACACCAGGGATCCCACTGCATTGTCAAAGGTCTCTAATTCAGGCAGCTGATTTCAATTAAGCTCAGAGGGGGCTGGATACCCAACCACTCCTGGATGCGAAGGAAATGGGGATGTCTCGCACATCCCACGCGCGGAACAATCAGGCAAAAAGTCTTATTTCTCAGCAAAGCGGAGACGCCACCGAGCGCGACTCCCGGCTACGCAAACACCTACGGCGCAAAGTTTCTCACCATTTTCCAACAAACCCACAAAAATTCAATGGGTGGCGGCGCATCACGGTCAGCCCGCAAGGACAGGAGGAGGCGATCCCAAATCCTCGAGCAGGAACGAAGGGGGACGCGCGACCGCAGCTTTGGGCACGGTGGAGACTTTCCACTGGCCTGAAAATCACGGGAAGGCAGCCAAAAATCCCAGCTACACCCAAGCCCTCCATTGTCTCAGCAGCGGCACAGAAACAGGACCCGAGGGCGGGATTTCGGGAAGACAGGCGGCTGCTTCATTCATTTCAGCTGGGAAGGTCCGCAGGGATCTCTCCTGAAAGCAACCCCTCAACTTTTTCACGCCTTGCTGATCCCTCCCCCCTCACCTCCACCCCCGCACAAAGCCCGGCGGACAAGGAGGGCTCTATCCCATGGAGCGGGTCTCGCGCGGCTCCTGGAATTCCGCGGCGGATGCCGATGGAATGGCCGCCTCCCGCCGGCCACCCGCTGCCTGGGGCGCGTTTCGGGGGGAAAAGCCCGCACAGCCCCGGCCTCTCGGGCTCCGTGGTTTAGGATTTTTCACTCCTTTCCCCTCTCTGCCCGGAAAGCCTTTCCGAGGCTGGAAAAAAAACACCAAAACCGAAAAAAAAAAACCAAACCCGGCAATTAACCAAAAAGACAAGAATTAAAGGCGAGGAGGCGGCGCACCCCGGAGTGTCCCGCCCTGCTGGGCGCTGACATTCCTGAGGGAAAGTCTCCAGGGCCATCCCGGATCCCACCCCGCCCCGCACTCACCGAGCAGCGGCCGCAGCCCCGCCCCCTCCGCGCGCACAGCCAATGGGAGCGNTCGACCTCGCTCTAATCCCATCCCCCTCTAAACCCAGATCCCCATTCCGCTCCAAGCCACCATCCCCATTCCAAGCCTCGACCCCCATCCCGCTCCAAGCTCCGGTCCCCATCCCGCTCCATACCCCATTCCCCATCCCGCTCCAAGCCCCGACCCCCATCCCTCTCCAAGCCACCATCCCCATCCCTTTCTATGCCCCACTCCCGGTCCCCTCGCCCCCGGGGACCTGAGGAGCGTCTCCTGCTACGCCTTTGAGTGGCTTGTCTCGACTCCATGGTGTTCCCTCCTATCCAGATATACTGCCCTTCCCGGGAGCTGCTCCTTGGGTGGGAAACCACTAAAATGGGCACAGCGCAAGCCACGACTGTCTGTGTTACATGGCGCATGGATCCCGGCATCCTGCATGCACAGCTGCGGGAGGAGGTCCTGGGGCAAGAACTCCCCTACAGTGTAGAGGAGGAACCACCTCCAGAGGTCTGTGTCCCAGGGGTGATCCCTGTGGGATGCTGTCCATGCCCTTTGGGGCAGCTTTCTGGGGAGATCCTCATGCCATGCTTTGAAGAAGGCAGCTCTGGTTTGTACCTGGCCAGAGCCACCTTTGGTGAATGGAGCAGGCATATCCTGACATGTTCTCATATCCCAGATAAATCATAAACCTTTCCCCTTGTTAATGTCCATAGGCTGATCCTGGGTTTTGTTTGTGTCACCTGCTCCTGGAGCATATTTCCTGGATGACGCTGAAATTTCCTACAGGTCAGTTATCGGATGAAGAGCTTTATGGTTAACACTGTTCCCAGCTTTAGGCCAGGAAGGACCAAAGAGACAACTCAGGTCTGCCCATCAATTTGGCAGCAGGATGAAGGGACCAGCATGGGTACCCCAAGTCCTTGGCTGCTGGTTTGGTCTGCTGGCCCTGCAGCATGTTCCAGCTCTGTCATCCCTGTGTTATGGTCCAGATTTCCCGTGTCAATGACCCGGGTTTATTCTGCTGCACAAAACAGAGCCAGCCTCATTTACACGCTGGAGGATCTTGCTCTTTCTCCCTAGAGAAACGCAGTGGGAACATCTTTTCCAGGGATGCTTCAAGCAGCAGAGCTGTAACGCCACACTGTGATACGGTGGGTGCTCCCAAAAGAACTCACAGCCAAGAAGAACCCCGGATCGCCTCCGTTGCCATGCAATACTTCTATATTTGGGGTCTCTTTGATGAACATCACAGCGGCTCTTCCGGCGGGCTGCACATCCCTCTGCCTCGGACTCAACACTTTTGAGAGGCAGTTTTTCGCTGGAATTCACGCAGGCAAAGCCCTTGTGAAAGAAAAGCCCTTTAAAATGTTGTTTATTGCTTGTTCTCCAGGGAGCCTCTTGCCTGCCAGGAGGGGCCGTGCCGATCGCAGGCGAGGGGGTGGGCGGAAGCGCACACGGACGGGTCGTGATTCATCCCCAGGCTCGGCTGTTTTTAGCCGCGTTTAAATTACTCGCAGGCTGCCAGACATTGTTCGGGGAGCTGAAAAGCACCCGACTGCGGGCTCGGCCCCGGCAGGAAAGCTCCGTGTCCTGTTCCGCCCCCGATCAAACGAGTGCCAGGATGTCTTACAAGAACAGCCAAAGGAGACACAAAATCTTTCCCCTTTCCTTGGGGCTCACGCTGAGTGGGTGTCAATAAACAAGAGGGGGAATCAACTGGTCATCTGAAGGAGATATTGTTTTAAAAATTCAGGGAAACAATACCGATTTGCTTCTTCTGGCACCTGGCCCTCTTTGTTAGGAACTTTGCTGGAGAGAAATTGGCTTATTTGATCTATAATAGAGGGTCAAACCCAAACAAACTCCCACCCAAAGTCACTCGAGGCTGGCAAAGACTAGCATGGATATTTTCTTGCTGATTTAAGACCTTGGGATTCTTTCAGACTTGGGTTTTTCCAGCAAAGACAAATGATTTCTCTGCATCTGTGGATGCAACAATTCCTCATTAATCCCCATACCTATGACTTGAAGCAGAGCTTGCTCGTGATGATCAGATTGGAAAGCAGTGTATTTCTGGTATATGAGAAGCTACCTTCTTCGTGGGAATATCCATGGGTTTTGTACAGAACTGGATCCATCATGAACACCAGCTGGATGTATCCAGAGTTTTAATATGCCCATAACTGGTGACCTGCTGTTATCCAGAGTTTCTGACACATCAGTCTGTTATTTCTTTCTGCCTTAAATGGTTTCATGCTACAAGCCAGACAGTCAACACTCTGCCTTGAAACCTGAAGCCTGGAGGTGCACCATATGTTCTTGCACAGCATCTGCAGTATCTTCAGCATCGAATTTCAGTCTCGCAATTCAAATATTTGGGATGGATAAGATGTCAGCAAATTCAGGGCTTGGACCAAACCTATTTGTCCCCAGAGCATTGAGAGCAGTATTAATTTGCCTTTGTACAAACTTCTCAGGACTCTGTTTGCTCTGCCTAACCCCCCTCTAAAAGGTGTTTGCAGGTGTTTGTCCTTCTCTTCTTGAGGTAACACTTTTCAGGATTTCCACATCCTGGATGATTCCCCTTGGTCTCCTCTTGATTCTCACTCTTTGGACCACATTTCAGCATGGGCTTGGCTATAATTAGGCAGAACTGGTATGGTAGCCCTGCCTTACACACCCTGGTATTGGATCTGCCTTATTCCCAGCATGGGGCATGGACTCCTGCTTCTGACTGCCCATAGCTACCTGATCCTGCTCCTTAACCTACCACTGCCCACCAGTAAGAGTTAATTACTCTTAGCTATGCTAATTTTTTCCAGCCTCTGTTTCCCAGACTCTCAGTTCTTCTGATGTTGCTATGAATTTCAGCCCTATACTTTTCCATTTTCTCAGACCTTCTTCTCAAGGTAGGACCAGCAGATTTTCTCTATTCCAACATTTGTGTCACTAATCAGCTGCTTATGGTCCTGGAGCTACAGTAGATTCCTGAGGAATCCAGTCATTCAGCTGGACACCTGCTCTATGTTGTCTAAATTAAGCAGGTTCAAGTTCAGCCATGTTGCTTTAGCTTCTCTATAAAGCCACAAGAATATTACTCACCAAAAGCCTAAAAACTTCCCATCACTCTTCTAGATCATCATGGCAACTACCAAACTATTACTGAATATTTCCTAAAAAAAGATAGGTGCTGTTTTTTCTTCATGATTAGAGAGAAGCCCCTAAATAAATGGCTTAAGCACACCCATGGCAGCTGAAAAATGAAACATGTAAGGCAGGATTAATGAAAAACAGAGGGAAAACTAGAGTGGCATGTATTCCAGTGTCAACATAAAAGGGAAGAGCAATGAACCCCAGTGGCAGCAGCTGAGTTACTTTGAGTTAATTTGAGTTACTTACCACTTGGCTGCTTAGCTGGACAGAGTGGCACGATTCAGCCCAAGAGAAAGGCCAAATAGAGCTTGCACTTCTCCTTTCTGGCCACACGATGTACCCATCACACCACGAACAGGCTGGCCAGACCACCAGCAAAGGCAGACTTCGCCGCAAGGGCAGGTGTTTCAGGGGTTTGTATTCCCTTTAAAGCACCTCCCGACCTCTATCCAGGCCCCCTGAAACACTCCCCCAGCTGCAGCTCAGGGCTGGGTGCCGCGGCGCAGAGGGGGAGGAATAGGATGGAGCTGATGTGGTCCACAAGCTCCTCCTTTCCTCTGGGAGGAAGGTGACACCTTGCTGTGAAAGAAACAGGAGCCAGATGGTCAAGAGGTGGTGGCAGCTTTTCATCAATGTGAGTTATAATGGGCAAGGAATAATTGGAATTTTACCTATTAGATGTGAGGTTTTACTGCTGTTTTCGGTGGGGAGTTTAAGTGATTTCTTTTTCACTGTAACTGCTGGGATGTCTTGGCCCTTTTTTGTTTGTATGCGTTCCTGAGCAGAGCCAAGAGGCTCCTCAAAACCTGAGCTGGGATCTGAAGGAACCAGTCATCAGCATAGAGATTTGTCAAAGAAATACCAGGATTGGTACAAGTGAAGATCTGTTTATGTGAGAAGAAATAGCAGGGCAGGGGGGTTAAGAACAGCTTCAACTGGTAACAAACACTATTCCCAACAAAAGAATTTTAGACTAATAATTTGAGCCACTACCAAGACCACAGCACATACAACTGATTTGAGGGAGAGCCTGCACTCTAACAACAAGAGGATGGCAGCACATCACATCTCCCATTCCCCCTCCTGGCAGCCAGGCAGCAGAGGATCACCACAAAGCAACTACTGATTCTTAAAGATTACTGAAGAACTGTCCCAAAACTGGGAAGTTTAGTGACTGCCATTATCCTTTGTGGTGCATGTTGCACACAAGTGATCATGGCCAAGACTGAACAGCCATGTCTTGTTGCTTGTGAGTGTGAATGAAATCTCTGAGGGAACAAGTGCAGGCAGGTAAAATCAGCTTAAAATGTAAATAAATACCATATTCCCCTTCTGTAAGATCTGCTACAATGATACTCCCTTTAATGCTCAAAATGGGGACATAGCAGAGATGTGACTTTCAACAAATGTACGTATTTTAAAGGTGATTAGTTACTGCAGCTGTGCCACACAACCTGTTCAACTCCAACCATTCATTTCACAGGAGAACAAAATGGTATTGTCCTCCACTTAACTATCTCACAAAGCACTTCTCTATAATTATATCTATCTTAATCAGACAAACTGGGGATTAAAAAAATGGACTAATCTGCTCCTTGGCCATAATTGGATTTCCTCTGCAAATATTAAGTTACAACAATAGCAGCCACTTTTGTAATAAATTTACTTTTAAATGCTTTTCTTCATGTGAACTAAAGGAATGTGTATTGCCTGCCTAGAAATGGTTAGAAGGAAGAAGTGAGGAGCATTTTCCCAAAAACCCTATTCCTCTATTAAAAAAAAAAANAGAAATTGGAAGGCAGGTGGTGGTAGAAAAACAGAATAAAATCATTAAACTTTAATTAGAACTTATTCCAACTTTTATCTTCTGACCAAAATATCATAGGAAACTTTATCTACTTATCCATAATAATGCCTATCTAGCACTAACAATGTCTAACTGGAGTCAGCTGGGACTCAGTCTAAGGCTTAACACAGTTCTCACAAAAGACAAGCAATCATTCCACATTTTCCATGAGTCTCATAAAGCTTCCTGGGCTTCAAATGGTGGGTCACTGCAGCTCTGACAAACCACTGCTCACCTCAGGTTTCAGAAAACCTGTATGCAAAGCTGACATTTGAATGGCTCGAGGCTGTGGCTCCAGAGAACATCCTGCTGCTCCAACATTCCTCCAGGTATCCTCTTGGGGGTCAGCTAGGAAGTGAGAAGCCACAAACACAACCATGGAGTCAGATACGCTTTTTGGAAGCCACCACATGGTTTTGTAGAATTCGCATACCAGGACATAACACCAGTCACAAATTGTAAGTCACATGTGGGCAGGTCCTTCAAATTATACTTATTTCTTCTGGTGCTTGCAATTCCTGCAAATTTTGCACCCTTGTTTATTTGTTCTGGGACCAGAATTTAATGCTTGAAACTAACCAAACCACACTTACATAGCAGATGTTTTCTGGGAGATTTGTGATGTTATGTGTGTGTGCATCTCTGGACAAAATCCACCCTGTAGAGATGTATGAGCTTTAAATGGAAAAGCTGCATCACACCCACTTCCATAACAAGCCCAGGCCCTTAATTCTGAAACCAGCACACTGCTCAGATGGAATGAGTGTGTCAAATGCAAAATTACCCTGAATTACCTTCACCAGTCACCAGCCCAGTGGCCTAATGGAAGGATTTGTTAATGATTCCTCCCACTCCTCAATGCTCCTCTGGGAGCAAAGTCCCTTTGCTTGGCAAAAGGGGCAGCAGATCTGTCAGCCCTTCCACTCCACTGTGACACACATCACTGCAGCACACCCCAGGCTCTCCCAGAGCCCCTTCAGAGGTGAGTACCTGTGCAGAGGGCCTGGGAAAATGCCACCTTGAGTAGGCTCACCCTGGGCTCCAGGGAAAGGGTTAAATGCAGTGACATGACAGTCAGTGACACCAGCATTCCAACAAAGGGTCTGTGGGACAGTGGAGCACATTTCTCATTCAAGGGCATTTCCAAAGGAGTCTTTGCTTGGGTGATAGAGACTGAGAGCCTGGTCCAGCAGGATGTTCTGCTGCCTGTGCAAGGCTGATCCAACTAAAAGGCCAGTCTTCTCCAGACAAAGATGGAAACATGAATTCCGTTTGGGGTGATTTTTATTTCAGATTGAGAAGCTACGCAAAGGGAGAACAAATATACATTTCCATGAGAGAACGGAAAAAGAGAGACAGTATCCTGCTGTGTCACCCTCCTTTTACAACAAACCATCCCAAACTGAGCCACAGGACTGTTTGCTCCCCAGGCAGGCAGGGAGATTTTCCTCCAAAGGGTACATTACATAATAAACACCTTTAATAGCTGCCCCAGGGTCACACACCCCCAGACACAGCAATATGATGGTCCTTTTTTTGCATATGTGCACATAAGTCTTGGTAGACAATAAAAAGGCTGATAGAGAGTCACATGGATAAAACCCACAGCTTTAAAAGAGGAACAGTTACAGATGTTCACAAGGATCAACACACCCACGTGGCACAAATACTTCCTCAATGGAGTGGTCACACCAGGTTTTAACCTGGAGGCAGATACATTTGTACCAGTGATACTGGATTGTACAGGAGCAGATGGCAGTGAAATTCAGAGTTCCTCTGTCTTTTTATTAAAGTAAATAATCAAATGACTTAGCATATAAAAATACAAGAATCCTCCCTCCTAATTAGAACAATTTGTGTTCACGTAGAAATACAAGCACACGCACACACACACACCTCAGGATTACTGTCAGGGACCTTACAGGATAAAGAAAAGAAAAGAAACCCACTTTCCTTGCCTCACACCAGGACATCACATTCTCCCTCCTGTCTCCAGGGATAATGGAGTCTTTCAGCTTTGGTGCATAGTTATATTTGAAAGCCAAACAGCAACTTGGAATTTGTCCTGAAGGGAACCAGGACAAGGCACCTGTAAGGATAATAAGGCAGATTGCATACCTCTGCTGCAGAAGGGGACTCCTCGTGGGCAGGAGTGGTCCTGCTGTCCCTGAATCTAGAGGGATTAATCAAACCCTAATCGAAATGTTCACCCTCACAAAGTGTGAGTCAGTCTCAGTTTGCTTTATCCAAGCAGCAGGTCAGAAGCAGAGGCTCATCCCCCATGAGCAGAAGTACACTCAGCTATTTGTAGTGCTACGTGTGGTCTCCATCCCCTACAGCACCTGCTGAGTGGATGACTTGACATAAGAGTAGCCAGGATAGTAACAGAGAAAGAACAGAACCCTTATGGATGGCAAACACATCCCCTTCACACTGGTCTTCAGGGAAGAGATGTCAACTGAGGCTCTACTGTGGGGCAGAGCAGGGAGGCAGCCAGGGCTGGGCTACCCTGGTCACAATTACTTGACTTATTAAAAGTGTAAAATGTCATTAAGGTAGTGCCTTAATGTAGTAGGGTTTTGTTCAGTCCAGATGCTCCTCCAAAGCTGAAGCTATGTCTTTGTCCCCTCATAAAAGGATGTGAAACAGTCTTTGTTCTCACATGGGACCAGAACATCTTTAAGTTTGATCTGTGTACTGTAGGAGCCCAATCCTGCTGAGATCTGGGCAGACTCCAAGGAGCACAAGAGACTGCAGGAAGGATACTGAGAGAGCAAATTGGAACAAAAAATGAGGAAGTTTTCCTTCTGCATCAAAATCAACCATAGAGAAAACACTTTTTTTTCTTGTTGGAGGCATCACATCGTAAGAATACCACGAGCATGCAAAATGTCTCTAGTTACAGCCAACAAGTTTTTAAAACATTCCTTTACTGCTGCTTTACCAAATATGATCATCCTAGGAGGCCCAGATGAAACCTCTATGCTGCTAAGGAGGTATCATCTCCACCAGAAGTCCACAAGCCACTGAAAGCTCAGGAAATTACATCAGTGCAGATCAGCGAAGGCCCTGGCCTGTCCTTTTTGTGGCATTCCTTCTGGTTCTTAAAAAAGCTACAATCCAAACCAGTTAATATTTGGTGTATTTTTTATGGTTAAGCACAATTCTTTCTGTGGAAATGTAATCCAGGGGGATTCAGGCACGTGTAAAGTTTCCTTGAGAGATTTCCCTTAGTAATTTATTTCTGCAACACATAACTGCAATTAAGTTGCACCAACATGTCATATACAGTTTAGTTCTAATTGCTAAATACCTGCTTGTTAAAGAAGGTTATTACTTTCTTGGTGTTGTTACCAGAAGGAGAAAGTGAAAGCTATCCTAAGGAACATCTAGTACTGAGTTTCTTGGTCTCTGTGGCTTAAAACAACACTGTTAACTTTGCATTACAACAGAGTTGGCTCAAAATTAGTTTGCTCATGGTAGCTCCTGTCGGTGGCCCTGCTTGCCTTGCAAGCAGCATCTGTGGCCTTGAGAGACATGTATAAATGTTTTTTGAGCAGGACTTCACGTAAGAGCATTCAGCCTGATGAAATGTCCAGTCCTTACCTCCTGCTGGCACCAAGATCAGGTTAAATCCAAATGAGCTGCTAAGGACGACATATCTGCTGACACTGAGACAGAATTTGGTAAGTAACCACACTGTGAACTCTTGAATGAAAGACATGTTCCTTTTCCTTTTTTCTCAAAAACTCCATACTAAATCAAGCATATTTATAAACCCTCAGATGTTACTTTTTTTAGGGAGATGATAGTTACTAGCTAACAATAAGGCTGCCTTCAGGATTCAGGACCTGCTCCTAGCCTGCTCGGTGACTCTTCACGTGACTTATGAGCATTCTTTCACCTTCTTCTGCATGCATTCACTTGTGCAGCTGTGAACTGGTGCCTTCTGGTCACAAATGCCTGTAAAGACCCCATGCAGAGAATGAATTCCATGTTAACATTAACTTCCCAAGACAGCACTCAGATGTGAAGACGAAGAGCTATGGGAGCCAAATAAGGCTCTTGATCCTCTATTGTCAGAGTTAAAATATTCAGGAGCAACTGTCTTAATGTGCTGCCCAAAGTGTGGAAAAAGTTTCAGATCATTTGTCAACCCATTTTCCCTCCTGCCAGAAGCTGAAGCAGCAAGTGAACATGGCTTTCATCAATATGCTCACACAGATAACAAGTTTGTCTTTGTCCTCGGAGAATAATGGTCACCACGCATTTCTCTGAGGAGCATTTGTGCCACTATCCTGCGAGCACGAATGTGGGTCAATCCCTGATCCAGAATTGTACTGCTATTCCCCTGGTCATGGCTAGCAGCCAGGAGCAGCTTATCAGAGCTCCACGTTGGCACACTGCACACTTCCTTGTTGCTCAGTGATGATGCATTTCAGAAACATCAGCCCTCATGTCTCTCCCTGCAAATCCTGGTCAGGCAGCAGGCAAGGATTTCCACTCTCTGCTACAAGCCAGGCAAATGTCTGCAGCCTTTTTGATGCTATCTATATCAAAATGCCAAGGAAAAGATGCTTGGTTTAGGTTCTTTATCCTCCTGTTTACCCTGTCTTTTTTGACAGTTCCCCTGCAGCCCTCCAGCTCTTCCTTCTTTTTCCCCATCTTTGTCACCCACGCTGACAAGACAACTTGTTCTTTTAGTTGAAAAGCTCTTTCTCCCATTTAAACTAGACAGCAACTAAGCTGTCCAGATTCTGAATTTAGATGTTGAATCCATGGTGATGTCTGTTCATTTACCTGAACCTAAGCTTTCATGGAATGTCAGGTGGAGATGGGAGGAGGCAGATAGAACAGGACACTTGACTGTCACATTCACTTTCTGAACTGCAGCTCATGCTGACACCAGCTCCCCACTGCCCCCAAGTTAGCTCAGCAAATGCATACACCAGATCTCCTTTCCATCACAGTCATTTATGTACTAGCACAATGCAACTCAGCATACTTTCATTATTTGATTCCTTTCAGATTTTTGAAAAGTCCATTATTATTTGAGATTTAGTGCTCTGTGTCTTAGGAGTGCTTTCCAAACATTGCAACTATCTTCCACACTACTGCCTGTGAGAGACAGGTAAGTATCTGTAAATCTAATTTAAAAAAAGAAAGCAGAGGTACAGGATTTATGTGACCTGCCTAATTCTGTGCTGTTCATCAGACACGGGATCAGCCATGACAGGCAGGTCTGGGAGTGATTATGAACTGCCAAGATTTTCTTTGGTGAGAGTTTGTTTTTTGGTCTTTTGACTTCATACCTAAGGCCCACTGCTCACTGACTGTGGGGAGGGTCAGGATGAAAAATTATGATTTCCAGCAGGAGGATGTTTTCCAGTGGCTGTAGAAACACATTGTGTTAGCAGAGGACCAGGGTGAAGATTTAGCCCAGATTGTTGACCGACACTGCAAATCTTAGCAGAAAGAGGTGGTGGTTTTGTCCCTTTTGCAAGCTCTCGAGGACATGACCTACAGCATATGGTTGGGTGGTCGGTCACAGAGATGCCAGGGCCTTTGACTGGATTGACAGAGAAACAGCTGAACACCTCAGTTTTCATAATTCTTGCTGTAAAACAAGGAGGAGCCATAGGAGAATGAGTCTAAGAATGGTGACAAGGGGTCATGTCCTTCTCTGGCACCAGCCGCAGCAAACGCCCATGGAAGAGTAGAGTAATAGAACAAGCACACAAGAAACCTTCCTGCCCCCAAACTCCTGTCACCTCCAGCTCAGGGCATTGCCTCCTCAGGCAGTAACAGGGCTGCCCAGAAAAGACAAAGCAGAGATTGTTTCACCAATAGATCTGGTACTTTGGCTGGCTCCACATCCCTGTTATGCCCAAAGGACACAGTCCCGTTTGTCACATCCCAGCAGGGGAAGCCCTGGGGATTGGCCCTAGTCTGTTCTCAACACAAAAACCATCCTGATTGCAAGAGACATCCCCAAAAGGGTTTGAAGTCCATTGCAATTACCAAGTCTTGTAGTGCAATTACCAACACCAAGACTCAGCTAAAGCTCAGTTTTTAGGAAGAATGGGTCTCTACTGAAAATATCCTAATGGCAGCCAAGTGCTGGCACCCTCCATTGTTCACTACAACTTTTCAGGCATCTCTGGCCACATCTTGCAGCACAGAACAGGCACCCTTCTCAGTATGAGAGACAGATACTGCTCTGCACTCTCAGAGCAAATCTAAATTACTAAGACTTACAAACCTCTGCTGAGTTAAGGAGAGGAGCAAGACACAACACAAACTGGAGCCCTCAAAACTCTGTCCACTCTCCCATTTATTCCTGAGCCACTGAAACATCAAAAGAGCATAGGGTATTCCAGGAAATTGAATGAGATCAGGTAGTGATGGATAAAGCATGGAGTGAAAAGTCAGTCCTGGAGAAGAAACAAAAGATAGTTCAAAACTGTCCAAGAAACTTCACTGACAAAAGAGAACATAAAAGCAGAATAAATGTCATCAAAGTGGGATTGAATATGCCAAAGGCTTGCAGACTCTCGTCTTCAGTATTTCATAGAATCACAGAATATGCTGAGTTGGAAGGGACCTATCAGGATCATTGAGTCCAACGCCTGGCCCTGCATAGGTGACCCCAAGAATATCACACCATGTGATTTCCATAACTTTCTCTCAAAAAGCAATTCCTGTACCACAGGGAAGGACGTGAGTTGTTTGTAGCCTCCTTTTCTAAGGAGAGAATTTGTACCTTCCATTAAAACAAAACAAACAAAACAACCCTAAAATCAAATAAGAAAATAGTGTTTTCTAGATGGAATTTATTTCATCTTGAAAGAAAAAGCAACCTACTGATGGTTTCCAATTTACAGTCACATCAGGAGAACAGAAACACACATCCAGCCAAGAGACACTGGAGTTAAGTACCACACTGGCACCAGATTTGTGGAGTGCCTGGGTGAGAGCAGAGCAGGTACTTCCTGCAGCACCTGCATGGCTGCTGAGGACCTTCCCAGCTCACAGCCTCCTGCAAAGAGGCTGCATGGAGACCTTGCATGGCAGGTCAAGAACAGAATCCAAAATGTACATCCCTCAACAGCCCTTTCATTTTTCTAACAATGGCCTTACCTGAAGACCTTGACCACTTGAAGCAAATGGCAAGTCTTCTACCTCATCAGGCTTTCCACCAGGATTCATATTGTCATGATGGCAGTTGTTGGAATGTGTCACATTTTTACAGTTTGAGAGAGTTTAATATTGGATCTTTCATGTTTGTACCGCAAGAAAAAAAACCCAGGTAGAGAATCCTGGAAGATGCAGCACCACGGCTAGTGTGAGGAATGAGAACATCACAGAAAAATAAGAAGTGTAAATTCTGACACAAATGATACAAAAAAGACCAAACAGAGATGCTCTGACGAGCAGCAGTTACCCAGATTTCCTGCTTCCATGGATCCCTCTTGTTGTGCACAAACAACAAAAGAACTGGCATGTTTGTAAGTCTAAATTAGGGCTTCTGTAAGACCACAGATTTATGGCAGGTTAAGAGCTGAATACTCATGGTTCATATAAATCCTATGGCACCTGTTTCCAGGAGAAGGAGTGTCAGAATTCCTTGATCAAATTCCTGCTATGAGAATGATTTGACCTCCTTAAATCTGACTGCTCTAACAAGCTTTATGTGGGACTAGACATTCACATTGAAGCAAAACATGGCAATCCACTAGTGGGGACTGGGAGAGACACTTAGCACAGACTCAGAGCTTCTGCATTGCTACTGGAAAATACTAAGGACTCTTTAATTTATCATTTCCTGGGATCCTCCCATTTGACCAGGTTGCTCAAGGCCTTATCCAACCTGGCTTTGAACACTGCCAGGGATGGAGCCTCCACACCCTCCCTGTGCCAGTGTCTCACCACCCTCACAGTAAAAGATTTCTTCCTAATATCTAACCTAAATTTCCCCTCTTTCAGTTTGTGCCCATTACTCCTTGCCCTATCACTACATTATTATCACTACTAATGAAAAGTCCCTCTCCAGCTTCTCTTCAGACACTGAAAGGTTCCTATGAGGTCTGCACAAAACCTTCTCTTCTCCAGGCTGAAAAGCCCCAACTTTCTCAGCCTGTCTTCAGAGGGGAGCTGCTCCTGTGCTCTTATCAACTCTGTGGCCTCCTCTGAACTTGCTCCAACAGTTCCATGTCCTTCCTATGCTGGGGGCACCAGAACTGTACACAGCATTCCAGGGGGTCTCACAAGAGCAGAGGAGCTACATGTCTAATTAGGGATTAAAATGCAACTACAGAATCCACCCCACGGGGAACAGTCATGATTTTCAGCTTCCCTGAGACATCCATGTACTGCTTTAAAATCAAAGTATTTGGGGTCCCGGTGCATTCAGATTTTTCAGAGAGATACTTAGACTTCAAAGCATGCTTTTGATTTCTGGAATTGAAAGGAGTTGGGATGATTCTAATGGGAGGAAATGCAAAGTCTCAGTGGGGTTTGATCTGCTGGGCAAAGGATGTCCCTACAGAATTGCGTTTGTCTCCTTCCATTTTGAAGACAAGCCAAGGAATGACCAAATTGTGTGGAAACAGCTATAAATAAACGGGTTAAAAAGAAACTCCACCTGCAGTTTCTCAATGGGCTGAGTAATCCTTTCCTACTTGGGTTGTCTGCAAAGCACCGCTGCACAAGATTAACCAGCCAGTCATGGCAGACTCACTGCGTTGTCCCTCAGAGGTGGCCACTTCTCATTCTGAGAGTCTTTCTGCAAAATTCATTGTGTCCCTTTCCCAGGGAGGATGCTTTGCAAAGGAAGGCAGCTGCTGCTATGAAATTGGAGTTGTCTCCTAGTGCTGCTGTCTCCAAGATAGCTTCCTCTGAAGCAAGAGAGGAGAAAGAAAAAGGGAGGCTTAGCATTACTTTATATCAAAGCTGAGTGTAAATATGTACTGCTGAATTATCAGTGTGGAGACTGACCACATGCAATCTCTTGTCAAAGTAGCCACAAGAAAACATCACAACTCCAGGCTAACTATTAGCATCCAAAGTGCCAAGATAAATCAATTGGATCTTTGCAATGAGTTCACCAGGCTTTGTTCAGCTTTGGGATGCAAATTTGGGAAGGGCATTGTAAAGGAATACAGGTGGAGTCAGAATCCAGAAGCATTTTGCTCAGCCTCAAGCAAAGGTTGCCATCTGCCACTAAGCACTAGCCTGGCCCAGCACCACCCAGAATTACTAAATGTAAAGTGCTGCCACAAGAACATTTATAGTAGGACCAAACCCCAGGCAGGAACAGGTAGGCAGCTGTCCCAGCTCAAAGAGATCACTGAACTACTCGGGGTTATAAACTCACCTCTTCTCTTCACCTTTCAGGCCAAGACTGAGACTTGCCTGTCATCAGTTTCCACACGATGTCTGTTCAGAATTTTTCCTCCCCTGCTCAATTTTGCTGGAAGAGGGATATGACTTAACTTGTTTGGACTGACTCCTTAAATAAACATGAGGAGGATGTGGTGTGCTAGCAGAGGATCATGTGTGTTTTCATGAAGGGAACTGACTTCTGAAATTCCTGCCTCTTTCAGACATATTTATGCTGGAACGGGCTCTACATTTTTTTCAGCTCCAGAGGGATTACTTTAACAAAATTTGTGTTTCCTCTGGATTTTTTTCCTTAACACTTGGTTAGAGGAAAGGAGAAAACCAATCCTTGATCTGCATGAAGATCTCCTGTGTTTGGTCCCAAAGTTTGGAAGTTACTCACCAAAAGGCCAAAAAGCTTCTATGAGCTGCACTGCAGTGGGGGAATGGAACAAGTCTCTATAAACTACTAATTCATATATGAAAAAAATTCATAAAAGAAAAAAGCTAGTTTTAAGGGCATATTTGACATTTTTAAGGGATCAGAGAAAAGGATAGGAAGGGAGTGGGAGAAAACTGTTGCTTCATATCATGGCTGTAATGGTCTGTAGGTGTTCCCAGGCCAGAAAATAGATTGAAACAACACTTTCACCCACCCTGGAGTTTCTAGACTGCTTCTCCATTCAAACAGCAGCAAACTCAGCTTACTAGTTTTTCCCTACAATAAGCACATGCCGGGTTTGTCTACCTCCCCATCTCCAACCCGTGTGAGCCTTTGCTAACAGAAGGCTTGTTAACCGAGAAGCCTCAATGGCAGTTCTCACACACACGTACACGTGTGTGCACACGCAACACACGCACACATGTGAACTATCAAAATACTACTAAGAAAGTGAGTGTCCTTTCTCAACACCCCTTCCCTGCCCACCCCAGCTCCCTCCCCTTCCCCAGGCCAGCGTGTTTCAAAACAGACTGGAACCGAATGTTTTGAAAAGCCATCCAGCCCCTGGTCGCACTGCAAACGTCCGGGTGCCTTGACAAGTCCCCAGGGCCACCTCTAGGACAGGTCTGGACGAGCGGCCTCGTGTTCACAATACTGATTCCTTGGATTCAGGGTCTGCTGTACTGCTCGTGTTGGAGGCTGGGTTTTTGTGGGTTACCAAGGGTGATGTTTCTGCTTCAGACTTGCTGTTAGCCACTGCTTCCACGGTGACTTCCTTGAGCTCCTGCTCTCTCTCTTTCTTGTCTTTTTCATTCAGGTAATTAAGGATGCCTGCTCCGAGGGCATCCCCTTCCACGTTCACCACTGTGGTGGTTCGGTCCCTGGTTAGGATGAGAAACAGAAACCAAAGCAGCAGGCTTTTAGTTTGAGAGAGTTACAACACAAAAAGGGGAGCTCATTCACCCCTGCTGACCCACTAACATCAGTGGAGCTGGAAAAGTTGTGGTTATTGCAGCTGTTCTCCACAGAAGTATCATCACTATTTCAGAATTACAAATGTGCACAAGAGATGGTTTCAGGTCAGCCAAACTGTTACCATCAGCTGGTTCTGGTCTCTCAAGTGGGTCACAACAATAGTACTACTCTTTCTCAGGCATCCTGCTTTTCCCAGCCCACCTTCTTCCTCTTCCTTTCCCAAGGCCAGTCCTTTTCAAATGCAAGTTCAGAGCAGGAACTGATTTTGAGCTTATCCAGAAAGTAACTCAGAGCACCCAGCTCTCTTTTTTAACTACAGATACTCAAACCTTAATCCAAACACCTACTCAAGGGGTCCTTCCAAAAACAGGCAGAATTACTGTGTTCTCTGCATGTCCTGTTCATAGCACCTGCCCTAATCTTTGGTCCTATAACACAAAACTAGTGTGCCAGAGTGTAATAGAGGAGGTTTTGAGTCATAAAGAACAATTTCTTCATGTGCCTTTTGAGACTTCTTAATTATTCTGCAGCCTAACTTACACATAGGGTCAATTTGTAATTGTGGTCCTCTCTGGTAATTACAGCTGGCACTAAAACAAGACACAGGGCTCTTTCCTCCCTCCTTCTCCATTTTGTTACAAGGGTGAGTTCCTTGACTAGATCAGTGTTGACCACAGAGGGATGCTACATATTTTGAAACAAAGGCAGGCAGCACAACACAGGCTGAGGGCTGAAAGGAAGGGCAAGTGTTTCACTCTTGCCTCCAAGCACTTGCAAGTACAGGTGTAGAACACAGAGATACTACTGTACTTCCTTAGGAAGACAGGATACAAAGGGCTAGGCACTGCTTTGCTGGTCTCTCCTGGCCTTTGGAGGTGGCTAATCCCCAAGAGGTCACAGCAAGAGATGAAGTTGCAGGAATACCATTACGCTCCACAGACACAGCTGTGTGGGAAGGGAAGAAGGTAATACAGCTGCCACTTCCCCCAGCCTCTCGAATTCAAGACTGTCCTCAGGCATCCTAACTTCCACATCTGCTGCGGGAGTGCACCATCTGTACAGAGAGCCTGGTGTTTCCAGAAAGCAATGCAGAGGGATTATGTACAGTCTAAACCAGGAACTACCCAATAACCCACCAACTGGAATAAAAATTCCTCTGCAGGATTCAGATTGCTTGACCCCTAATGATCAGTCATTACAGATCACTACCTAAATTCAACCAGATGGCTTGAAAGCAGATTGTGCTTTTAAATCATGAGATCATGCTTACTCCACAAGCATCTAAACTCTAAGCATCCTGTAATTAATGAGTGCTCAGAGAAGTCCTTCCAGTTTGATTTTCTAGCACTTGAAGGTGCGCAGCCAGCTAGACTTGTTTGAGGAAACACTGAGGCACCCTTTTCCACAGGGTTCATCCAATTCATTCCAAGTAAAAAATCAACTGCATGTGGTATTTACAGTTATCACGCACTTGTGGCAGGGTCCCCAGAACTTACAGCAAAACAAACCTTCTAGGCTCCACTTAATCTAATTTAGGTGGCACAGAAGGTAAATTTAGCCTTACCAAGGACACAACTATGCTAAGTGCTGAGATAAGCTTTTCCAAACAGAGCAGTGCGTGGAGGTGATCCCTCATGTCTGGGAAAGAAGTGAAGGAGCTGGGCAGAGTTTTGACCGCCTATTTCTTTCCCAGAAGATGGAAAGGAAAGGTGGTAATACTGTTTACTAAATTTGTGACTGTCCGCAGGGTGCTCCAGCCATGACACTTCCCACAGCTGTGACAAGTGCCACAAACTCTCCCTGCCAGTGAACAGCACCCCTCTGTGACACTTGTGTTGTTGCTTTGACCAGTCTCGAGCTATAGAAAAAGTTCAAACAACAGCTGACAAGAGCTGATGGAGACTGCTTTCCACATGTGACCAAGGGAGCTTTCCATCACTATTCAGACTCAGCTTCCCTTTTCCTTCCCTTCCCTCCTAGTGTCCAACCAATTTCCAGCCATATGAACACCTTCTGAACAAACTTTTAAAAATCCCTCTAAAGGAAAGTGAAGTCAAGAAGAAATAAGTTTCATTAAAGGCTGAATAAAAAAGCTGCAGGAGGATTTTTGCATTCTCACTGCTCTAGTTGAGAAGGGACCACCTTTTCCATTTCCTGTCAAGAACTACCTGTCCTGTAGGCAGGTGTCTCTTATATTGGGATTTATTTTATACAGGGTTACATTTTGTACTTTGACTATCCTGGCCCTTGTTTCCAGCTGAACATACTACAAGGAGGCTGTAGTGAGGAGGATGTCAGTCTCTTCTCACAGGTAACAACTGACAGAGGAAATGGCCTCAAGTTGCACCAGGGGAGGTTCAGATTAGATATTATGAAAAACTTTTACATTGAAAGGGTTGCTAAGTATTGGAACAGATTACCCATGGAAGCAGTGGAGTCACCATACTGGAAAGTGTTCCAAAAACACATGGATATGGCACTTGAGGACACGGTTTAATGATGAACACAGTCGTGATGCTACACCGATGGCTGGGCTTCATCTAAAAGACCCTTTCCAACCTTAACAACTCTATTTCTGCACCATGCAGGAGCAGGTTTATGTGGCCTGAAGTACTCACACGATCCAGTCCACAGCCAGGATCAAGGAGAGATCGTTGGTGGGCAGCCCAATGGCCTCCAGGATGATGGCGATGGTCAGGACTCCTCCGGCGGGGACGCCGGCCGCTCCCACGCTGGAGGCAGTGGCTGTCACGCTGCAAAGCAATTCCCATGCCTGGTTAGCAGGAGCTCACAGCTCTCCACGGCTGCATTTACACCACGTGTTTCCCCGCTGTGGGAATGGTAAACAAACCCTACAGCATGGGACACACACATCGTTTGCTTCCCAGGCAAACCCCTTCCTGCCTGCTGGTGCAAAGGAATGGGTACAGAGCACAGCTCTCAGCGGGATCCACAGCAGTTAGGAAGGCAATGGCTCTGGGTTTAACACCTTAATTGCCTTTCCAGAATGAAAAACAACCAGCACAACTATACCCTGCTGTCTTACCAACAGAGCTGTTTCCAAGTCACCTATCAGTTCCCACATGCTGAGTACTTTACATCTCCTGACCTCAAATGTATAAAGGCAAACCTTGCCATGCACGGTTCTGTATCCTTCTCTGTGTCTTATCTGCATTCCAACAGACTCTAAATCAGGAGCTGGAAACCTGTGGTACATGTGCTACAGACATGAATTACACACCTCTTCATGTGCAACTGAGCTTTCCTTGGGCAATCACTGCATTGTCCTCAGTCCTGTGTTAACACCTGACTCTCTAAGAATACCTGAAAAGCTAATTTGGCTATCCACAGAAAAAGAAATAATGCCCCACCACTGCCTTAAATAAGCAATACACTGGGAAATGCGATTAAGGAAGGAAATAAAACCTGGTCAGTGAGGCTAAAACAATGCCAGGAACCAGCTCTAGGAGGCGCCTGGTGGATGCAGCCATGACTGCTTGGCATGGTGAGGCACCAGGACTCCTTCTAGGATCCTCACTTAAGAGATTTTGAGGAGGCAAATGAATATAATGACCCTTTATGGGATGCAGAATAGGGGAGGATATTCCAGGCATGGAGGGGAGAGAGTCCTAGAGAAGGAAGTAGGACTGAGGTGGTGGAGGGGATAATGGAGCAAAGCTGATAGGAAGAGAACAATAACGGGTCTGATCAGGAAAGCCAGGAATGTGATGGTAGGAAGGGCAGAGGTAAGCAGGAGCAGAGTCTTTAGTATGAAATGGATGCATAAGTAATCGAGGAGCTGGCAGGAAGATCCAGAGACATACAGAGGGAATCAGAGAGCAGCATGCCTCAATTACCCAGCCTAATGGTGACTAGAGCATAGAGGAGTGAGATGCTTAACAAAGGAGAGGAATTTCACATAAGAAACAGCTTCAAACAGCTCCAAGTCTCTTTCAGAATTTAATTACCCCTCCCATGTTCTACCTTTTATTAAACTGAGACTCTGGTAAATCCTGTAAAGGTTTAAAGACTCCATCCTATAATCACCCTATAATTATGTTTCCAAGCAGTTTGCAAGCTTTAGGTCAGAGATATGGAATGCAAACTGCTAGTTACTAACAGAGGGACCGCAGGCTCGAATGTGTCTGGGGGCCAGAAGGATGTGGCTGCAAACAGCAAAGCAACTTACAGAATTGTGAAGATCTGCCCAGGGTTGAGGTCGACATTGTTCAGCTGAGCAATGAACACAGCTGCCATGCACTGAAAAATAGCAGCTCCATCCATGTTTACAGTGGCCCCAATAGGAAGGATAAACCTGCTGATCCTCTTGTCGACTCCATTGTTCTCCTCAATACACTTGATCATCGATGGGAGAGTGGCTGAGCTGGAAAGAGGGAACAGGGAGAAATCAAACACATCAGGGTGCACTGAATGGCCAGTCACTGCCTCATGGCTTTCATGTTTCTAACATGCTGTAGGCAGGACTGTCAAGACAGTGATGCCATTTTATAGTCCATCTCTGTCATGATGGCAATGAGGGACTCTCCTTGTTGAGTCTTGAGCAGAAGTATTTAATAATCTGCTTCCAATCCTGAAATAGCTGATAGGGAGTCTAATCTCCCAGAAGCAAGAACTCATGACTTAACAGAGTATGCAGCATTACAAAGCTGTGGAATGATTAAGTCTCAAACCACAAAAATACACCAACAAATGCCAATATGACGGGAGAGGCTGGAACTAGATGATCTTTAAGGTTCCCTTCCAACCCAAACCATTCTAAGATTCTATGATAATATAAACACAATAGATGCAACCGCAATATCTGTTAAAGTTGTACTAGTGCCTTCTCAAATGAAAAGAAAAATAATTAGAAAATACCAGTGTTGGACTGATTTCTTGCATTATAGATTATGTAGTTTTATTCATAAACCCTCTCCTTCTATACAGGAGGAAAGGGTTTATGAATAGTAGTTCAGCTTCTGTGACAAACATGCATCTACTTTTGACGATGCTCTGAAATGATTTTATATAGTATGTTATTTGATCAGGTGTTTGCCCTTGAGAAAAGTGTAAATGACATGCACAATAGTTCGGTTATGACACATAAAAGCTGATCAGGCCAGGTCTTTGAAATCAGTAATGTTAAACCCCTTTACACCAGCCTGCTTTGCTCCTGCAAAATTAGTCTTAAACTTGTTACAGGTCCTTCTGGACTTAGAGAAGTAAACTCGTCAGGACAAAGTGCCCACTGCTGATCCTCACTTTACTTAAAATTGAAAGGGCAGCTGGCAGGATCTCTTTAAGGGAGTTACTTTCACCTTTTATTTTCCCCAAATTTCCAACTCAGCATCATGCTCCAGCCCCAACAGCTAATTATCAGTATGGGATGTGTGGCAGGCTGCTGACAGCAGTGAGACTCTCTAGTCTCTGGAGTCTCTTTTTTGCAATCTCAGGAACAATATTCACACCTAAAACTAAAACTGGATATAACCACCTTACAGTGACAAATATAACCAGGCTATAACTTCAAAAGAAACACAGAAACCCACCTGGAGCAAGTGGCAAAAGCAGTGGCAAGTGGTGTGATAAGTCCTAAGAGAAAACGATACGGATTTTGGCGTGTGGCTGCAAAATAAATAAGTGGCAGAATGATTCCTCCATGGATGAAGTGGCCCAGAATAGAGGCGAAGATGTATTTTCCCAGACTGGTCACCAGAAGCACAATATCTTCCATTTCCACAATCTTGCTCCCAACAAGGAACATAATGCCAATAGGTACATACCTGTGCAAATGAAATACTGGCTGTCATTAAGTACAAACAAAAAGCCTTGGAAAATATGCAATTTTCCATCCTGGAGATAACATTATTCTGAAAAACATGCTGCTCCTGTTGAAGAGTAGTTCCTTGTTCACCACACTCTCAGGTGAAGTGAATTTGGAAAGCTTCTCTAACATTTTTGCTTGGTGGCTGGCAAGCAGTCAAACTGGGAAAGCCCTGTTCACTTATGCACTCAAAGACACAGCTAGGAGAGTGCCAAAGGGACGCTGAACAGGAAGCAGAAATGCTGGCAGAAGTTACCAGGACAAGACACCAGTGTGGAGTTTTAGGGTGGAAGGCGGGCAAAGTCACTGCTGAAGAGATGGCAGATGGAACGAAAGAAAAAGGAGAAGTATTGTGCCACTGGAGCAGAGAAATGAGAGCAAGAGTTGGGTCTTACACATGCAGAAACTACAAGTGTGACGTTAGGTCATTAAAATCACAGACATACTGGATGCCAACACACTCAGTGTAGGAAAGAAAAAGCTGTGCATGTACCAGAGAGCTCAGCTAAAGGCCTCTAATGCACATGCCAAAGATAGCAATTAACTCTGCTATTTGCCTGCAAAGGGCTAAGTTAAATGATTAAACTTGAAGAGCTTCCCTCAAGCCAACAGCCAGGCACACACACACATCCAAGTCTCCTGTCTAGAAACATGCCACGTCAGCATTTGTTTGAGGTTTCCTTTGTTAAGAGCACTTGGAACTGCTCTAGGGGAAGGGCCACCTGCAGGCCACAGCCACACCTCTGGTCCCAGTACAACAGCTGAGAACAGCTCTGAAAACACAGAACTGTCCTAACACCAAGAGCACAACAGCTCCAAATGAACTGTGTGAAACACTTCAGGCCCAGGGTCAGATCCTTCCAACACTCTACTGGGATGTCTGTGCCCAAGTACCTCTGCTGATGCTGCCCACACTTCATCCCTTTCCAAGATTTAAAAATACTCAAAGATCATCCAGCTCCCCAAAACCTGCCCCAGGTTTTGTGACTACAAAAGCTTTGCCTGCACATCTCAGGAATGAAGAGTCCAATGCTCATGTTCAGAGAAACTCATTCGTGGAGTCAGGACGAACTTCAGGTTTGGTTAAGCATGCAAAGGTTTGGAAAGGTGGGCAAGGCTTAAGGTTGCTCAGATCACCCACTTCCTGGCCTGTCTCTCCCTCAGTGGTTCTGCAGCTCCTCTGTTCCATGCAGAGAGCATCTCTGTATGTCCCAGATCCATGTGAGCACCCTCTTTCTGTCCTCCCTTGGCCAAATCTCCAGGGATTCCTGCTGAACAATTCCCTTAGCCTCTGCAATTGTACCACACAGCACCTTTGAACTATGTTTCTGAGCACCCCACTTAACCAGATCCAGCTGAGCCCTGGTCCTGCACAAGCTCTGCAAACATGAACACTGGATTCAGGGCTGGGACTGGATTCCTGCCCTCGAAGAGAATGGTGGGAGAGGAAGGAACTGAAAGTAGAGATCAAAGTGCTGCTAAACAAAAGAGTTGTTGAATAGGACTAGATACAAGCCCAAGTTGCTTCTTCTCTTGGTAGTACGATTTCACCCATTCCAACATATCCTTTGGGAAGTACATATAGCTTGATAGATTCTGAATAAATACCAGGACAACACAAAACCCTTAAGGAAGGAAAGAGAATAATTAAGGACCACAGCGAACTGCAGTGTTAAGAGTCAGCAGTGGTCCCCATAATCCACAAAGTAAAGGATTACATACCAACTGATTGGCTTGGAGTGCTGGCACTGTAATGAGCTGAATACAAGAACTGCCTCTTATCAGTATACAGTGTCCAAGGAATTACACTCAAGAGCAAAAAAACTTAAGCTGCTTGGAGACTTTGAATTTTTCAATCCCTTCTGACAGCAACTAACACAGAGATCTCCCTGTGTAAAATCAGGTGTTTTGTTAAAACCTTTCTACTTCTTACAGAAGGGAAAGCAGTAGAAATGACAAATGTAGAATGGAGAAAAAAACACTTCTGCTGAGGTACGTTTATAACTCCTGCAACAGCTCTGGAAAGGGAGTGAGAAATGTCCCACTGTTAGATTTGTTTGCTAGCTATCCTTATGAATATTTTTAACTTTGTGTGTGAGATATTAGTACTGTTGGCTCCGCAGGAGCAGCCTACATCCATCCAGCTGCACAAGCACAGCCATGATACTGCTCTGAGGCCCAGATTTATCCTACCTGATAGAAAACCCTGCCAGAAGGCTGTTCCTAACCCAGCTTAAGTGGCCTGAACCACCCTCTAGAAGTGCCTGCTTCCCCCAGCACTGGTTTCTTGCCTGGTGAGAATGCTCAGTGCACTCCAGTTCCTAACATACAGACCTTTTTTGGTGCCAAAAGCTTTGTGAGACTGGTCAGAGCAACACTCACCCCATAAACATGTCTAGACTCCAGGGAAGTTAAGTGAAATAACAGACTTGCTCATTAATAGGCCAGAGAAAAAGTAAACAATCAACTTTAGGAAACAGAAAGTTTTCTTTCCACTAATTAATCAAAAAGGAGTCCCAGAGAGGATTTATAAACAAACCTCTGAAGTTTTTCAGACTGATACCTTACGCTATGAGTGACTTTCTAATTACAGGGCACAAGGAAGAGGAAAAGACCCCACTGAGTCATGCCACAACATTCCTTTTTGCTGTGATGAGCGACCTGGTAGGAAAAAGCTGGACAAACTTTCTGGTAGGAAAAGGCTGAGTTTCCTGAACATAATACTGTAGTGGAAGATGCATCTGCAGTTGCACACTTACCACATAATCCAGGACACCAGGACCATAGTCGCCTCATTGAATGAATTAAAGAAGCGAATCAGATCTTCCCCCTCTGGGCCAAGCTTCTTCAGTGCCACTCCTAAAACCAGAGCAAACAGCACCAGTCCCAGGATATTCATCCCTTCAATCTCAGTACCGACAGGGATCTGGAGAGACAAAAAGAGAAGGCTGGTCAGATGTGAGGTGAGCACAGAACCTGCCAGAAGGGTCACCTCGTTTTGTTGTGGCCTCATTGATCCGAAATCAACAAGCAAAATCTATTTTGGAAAGGAGAACCTATTTTGTTTGATCAGACAAGATCTGGCTGCAGCTCAGACATGAACCTCCCTGGCTATGAGGTGACATGGATTCACTGGAGAAGGAAAGGTCCTGCTACTACTTCCCCTCATGCCCTTCAATACGATATGTGTGTTCTCAGTGACCTGAACAGCAAAACGCCCCGCTTTACTCAGGACTTTACTTCAGTGCAAAAATGAAAACCATGAGAAAACAATGTTATGAAGGAGAAAAGGGGGAAAGAGGCAGAGAAGGCAACAAACAGTGGCAACCTACTCATTCCTCTATCCATGTCAGCTGTAGGAGATACAGAAAAGAGAGAGAGCCGTTTCCCTTCTCAGAAATCATGTCACTGCGTGGCAAGAGGATAAAAGTAGGATCCACCTATTGACAAAAACTAATCTGCTCTGCTAGTCCTTCATGGTTTGTTTCTCAAAGAGAGCTGGAGCCTGTTTGGCTATGTAGTATCATAAAAACGGAATGAGTGCTCTTGTGGCTATAAAAAAATATAATTGTTTTGGCAAACTGGTTTTTTTTTTCCTCTCCAACTTGGCAGTACAAGCTCAACATGTCAAAATGTTGTTTTATTTGGAAGAACTTCTACAATAGATGAGGTTTGTGTACAAGTTTTGGCCTTTTGGCTAGTTGAAGCAGACACCAGCTTAACACTAGGAAAGAAAAACATATTCTGAGCTAAAAGCTTGAAATGAATATTGACTAAAGAATTTGGGATACTGATCTGCTAAATCTGATAAAACCAGCCTGCTTGAGATGATGTTTTTGCTGGAAATGTACCACGGAGCTGGACTGTCTCTCAATGGCAGGTGGAACGAAAGCACTACAGGGGAGGAGGTAAAACATAAATTATACACAAAAGCAGGAAGGTTAAACTGCTGTTAACAAAAGTGTTTACAAACACTGCTGTCTTTCTTATTTGCTAATAAAATATAATGAGATATGGGATCTGCAATTTTTTATGGTAGTTGCTTGTTACGGGCTAAGCTGCCACTATTTATTTCATTTCCAACTGAAAGAACCGAAAAGATGAATACTAAGCATGAGGCACAGTGTATCTCCAGAGATTTCTGAAGAAAGGTGCCCTTTCCTCCACACACAGTAGCACTTTTCTGTCTGGACAGTTTTGGCTCTATTCTGTTTTGTGTGTCTGAAAGCTCTAAACTCTTCAGTGGTTAAAAAAAGTTAAGACAAGAAAAGTTGCACCCACGTATTAAGTGAACAAACTGTCTGTGTAAATGGGATATTATTTTATTATAGAAGATCTTATACTGGGTTCATTTGATACAAGGCTAATATGAAAAGTTCACCTTGGAATTTTACCACAATGGCAACAAACTTTTGCCACCAAAAAAAAAAAAGATAAAATCCTAAAAACATTGCATACTCTTGTTTTGGTTCTCATTCTGAAAAAAAAAAGAAGCTCTGCTATGGAACAAAAATTCAGTGTTTCAAGCTACTGAAAGAGCCCAGCATTTTGACCTGGATGTTGCTGGAATGGAATTTAATTACACTACTTGATACTGATGTCCTGCAAAGGATCTCTACCCTTTAAAGTGCTTCTGCCAGAGATTTGCTTCTGATCTCGTGAAATGCAGTGGTGTGAACCTGAAGTCAGTAACTCACTGACATTTGGGCTTCTCAGAAACTTTTCCACTTTCAGGTCTTGCTCTCTGTTTCTCTCTTGAGCCAATTTCTTTCAAACATACAATACTCACCACCACCTCCCATCACTGCAGTTGTAGGCAGAAGAGGCATCACTTGCACAGAGTAGTGACTTACTGCAAGGGATTTCTCCCTGCATATCAAGGGGACAATCTGCAGCATTCAGGGAGTTTCACCTCCTTGCAGCACAATATGGAATGAGTCCAGCAGTAAATCTTCAGCGGAAGATCCTCTCAATCCCAGCCTCTAAAACTGGCAGATGCTGAACAGCCTTTTTGTACTCTCACAGAAAAGTGCATCACCCCAAAGGGGCTGCCAAGCCAAGCAGCATTGTGAACACCAAACAAAAACAGCTTTAATGAGAACTTTGTTTCAGGACAAACTATGGGCCACGTTATTGTTTGCCTGAAATTACGCGTTCTGGTAGGAAGATTCATGGCGTTTTTCTGGTCCTTCAATCTCTCTGAAGATCTTATTGTTTTCTAGCTCTTGAAATGAAATGCTTATCAAGGAAACAACCGCTGACATTGAACTATCCCAGTAGTAGGTGGCTGAAAAGAAAATGCAGCTGTGTCATGTGAGGAAGAAGAGCAACCAGTAGTTTGTGTACTTTTACTGCTGCCAGAAGAGGAACTGCGTCCCCCCCAAAGTCTCCCTTTGCTGCAGATGGGGAACTGAGATAGTCCATGCCCCAGGAAGCATTGCTGCCAAAGCAACAGAGAGGATGTAGCCATAAAAGCTGGGTAAACACAAGGTGAGCATATGAAACAACAAAAAGGACGTGGCTGAGCAAACATCTACATACCCACTATTCGTTTCATCAGCAAGAGAAGACAGGGCCTATTAACCAGCAGGGGGGAAAAACGTAATCAGTGGAAAATTTTGGTCGACACTATTCATATGGAAAGTTGAAGGAAAACATTTCTTCAATCAAATATTCTGCTGATGAAAGAAAAATATAGATAGGAATATCATCTTGCTTCCCTGGAACCAGATTTCTTTCAAAAAAAAAAAATCATACTCGTCCTTTCCAAACTTAATCCTCATCTATCCGTAAATACTATGGTCATACCAGTACTGAAACTGAGCTAACAAAACTGAGATGATGCTTTCTTTTCATTTGGTCCATTTATCCCCAGAGACAGTAGGGCGTCTTCTGGAATTAAAGAAGCTCAGCTTTGATTTCACTCCAACTGAAGAAAAGTTTTGGAAAAGCAATAGCAGAAATAACGTTTACTTCATAACTGTTGGCAAAAACAGGCACCAGTGACAAGTTCAGAGTATTTTTTGTGATATTACATCAAAGAGGAGACTGATAAGCAGGGGGAAAAAAAAAAAAAAAAAAAAGGAAGAAAAATGAAAAATAATCATGCATTTTAAATTGCCAAGAGATCCATTCTTATCTCTTCAGAAGAGTGACAGCTTTGAACAAGCATTAAAAAAGTACCTAACAGCCAAAACCCTGTCTGATGGATATGGTTAGCCTTAATCCATGCTTGGTTGCTTAGGAGCCCCTATCAAGTTTGACACTGAAGATGAATGTAAGAGTCTTATTCCCCTTTCATTTACCTCTGTTTAAATGCACAACAACTCTACACTGTGTAACCAACACACAAATCTAAGTGCACATTGCTACAGCCTTTCACACTGCACTTGTTTTGCAGCAGCTCAAAGCTGCAGGGGCATGTACTGCCCGAGGACACGACGGCATGAAAGGAGAAAGTGCTCTTTCGGGATTCCGCGGTCGCTGTGGCGCATCAGGGTCAGGTGGGGTGAGTGTGGAACTGGGCTAATGCATCCCAACAGGCACAGGCAGAACCTTCAGGTGGATGGAGCTGCCTCCTTCCCCCGTGAAAATGCTCACTGTGTGGTGTCAGGGATAACTTTTCCCCTGCTCGGTTCATGCGTCATCCCAGGCGCTCTGTCTGCAGGGCTGGTGAAAGTTCAGCCCGTCAGCTGAAAGCAGAGCTGGTGAGCGCTCGGTTCTGCATCACCTGCTCACACACCATGCATGGGGAGGAGAAGGTCATAAAGGCAGCACTTCTTGCACTTGGGGATACGCTCCAGAGTCCCTCTGGATGAGCGTAAACTGCTTTTTCCTTGATGGTTTTATAAACTAGTGGGCAGGCCCCAGCTGAGCCCTGCTGTGACAAATGCAAACATTACAAGTCTCTTGCCCTAGGGGTATTCAAATCATATTAAAAAACATAGTAACCCAACATTGATACCAAGCTCAGATAGTCAGAAAGAGTCTGAGAAAGGGAAAACAACCTTGAAAGTAATTCCTCAGGCCTGCCTCCCCAAAATCATGGGAAAGCACATGAGACACTTCGTTTGGAGCAAGGTGACACCTGGCTGGGATACTGTGTCTGTTTCACACCATGCTGCTTGTAATTATTGCTGGACCCGCAACATGTTGGCTCTGGTCAACAATAAAAATGTTTGATAGATCTGTGTTGCAGCAGAGATGCCACTCAATGGGATACAGAGCATCTCTGAAGTCTCTCAAGCTACATATGGAAGATAACACTCTTTAGCTCATCTACACCTACAAATTAGTTCCCTTTTTGACACCACTGCAGTTACAGCCCATTTGTAATGTTCTGTCTGAAATTTTTACTCCTTCAGCCTACTTGTTGCAGCTTCAAACAAAATTTCAGCAGTGTGGCAACTAGCAAAAATTCTCAACTAAGTTGTTTTCTGCGTCTTTTTAACGAGCCTAGGGTAGTCTGAAGCTCATTGTCTCCAAGCTCTTAATGAAGAGTAAGGTTTAAGGGACATACCCAGCCAGCCTGATTGCTATTTAATTCCAAGTCTACAAGGAGTTATTTGGAAACATTAGGCAGTGTGACTAATCAATATTTAGATCCAGTGAGACCAAGTCTAAGAAAGTATGGCCTAAAAAATAATGTGTCATGGGTCAGACCAGTTGAGCTCAACTCTCCTCTCCATCACAGCTTTGCTGTGTGGCTGCAGGTAACTCACCTGGCTTGTGTGTCTCAGTTCCAGGCAAAGCCTTGATTCTTTCCAGTGATTGCTGGAGAGGATTAAAGACTGCAAAGTAGTCAAATACTACAGCTGACAAGGACTTGTTTAAAAACCTAAGAAGTGACCTTACCTTTTCTAATGTGACATTTCCAGAGGTAGTGTTTCTGAGCAGCATCTTATAGTCTGTCGCATACTGCAGATAAGAAAGGAAACATCACCAAACAAACCCAAAAAATGTCGAGACAGCCATTAAAATTGTCAGTAAATATCTAAAATCTAGGCCAACAGTTTACTTTGATAAATAAGCCAGACACCTCCAAAGTAGGGCACTTCTTTGGGCTTGTTTTCTTTAACTATAAAATGAGGGAAAGAAAAGCTTATGTACCTGCCAATTCCCTGTGTCAACAGCAGCACAGAGGAAAAGAGGACTGCTTTATTTCATCCCTGAGCACACAGAACCCAGCACTCAAGGCATCAGAGTTTATCCTTTTCACTGTGTTATTTTTGTACTGCTTCTGCTTTTACTCACAGAATATTGACTTGTACTGTACTACATACTCAAAATGGAACTTGGTTTTAAGAGTTTGACTTTGGTTTTTATACAAAAGCAAATGCACAGAACACCACGAAGGCAAAAGCTACTATTCTGCTCCTGTATCATGAAGAATCACTCTGCCCCAAAGCAATATTCTCAACACTATCTATCCTGACATCTAAAATTAGCAATGAGAACTAAATCATAATCTGCTTGGAGTCCTACAGCTTCTGTCCATTAGTTTAAACCATGCTATATTCTAGAGCCAGTTATCATCCTACCACAAACAGTCTCTGCTGGAAGAGAAGCCAGGCTGAGTAATTAATCCAGCAAAAAATACAATGAAAAATACTCAATAAAAACATCAGGCAACAGGTAATTGTTACATACATGGGAGTCTAAAAGCCTTTAGCCTTGTCTGTTCTGAGCTCAGCTGTAAACTGTGTACCCAAGGTCTCCCAGCTAGCTCCTGCAAAGTGGCAAGCAGCCTGGCACAGAGTTGCCACTGCTGCCTAACACAGCACTCAAGAGTTTAAAGAATACTTTTGGTGAAGATACAACAGATAGGCTTTGAATATGCTTTTCTTTGAGGAATATTTTTCAAAATCAAACCATTTGCCATAGATGTTGTATGTCTGATTACATCATGTGCTTTTGAAAATCTTATTTAGATAAGTAAATTAACTTTTGGTATTTTCTACACCATCTCTCTTGCCCTCTTTCAAAGAAAAGAGCAGCAATTTTCAGTGCCTGTGCACTGTAGCTCATGACCAAAGTCCACACAGATCTTACCGTTCGGAAAGCTGCAGCAACAAGATTGGCAGGAAACAGGTTTCTGTAAAGAGACAAACAAGAAAATGAAATACTCTTGCGGAACCTCCAAATCGAACGGACCAAGGTCTTCTACTCTCAGAAACAGAGCTCCTTTTGCAAAGACAGGCATGTGGGCACTCGTGAGGAATGTACTAGAGAAGATACTCTGGCAGCACAGAGCAGGTGTCGTGCTACGTCTCCAGCAGTGTGAACGCAATCGTCTTTGGCTCACATAAAAACGTCCCTGCTTGTCTGCCACACCTCACCTTTTGGGTAGGGCCACCACAGGCAATCAGACACAATGCTGTTCATACACACGCATCAGCCAGTGGCTACAGAAACTGGCTCGGCCACAGCAGCTGCAGCAACAGTTTATGGCCTCCAGTGTCAGGGAGATTTTTAACATTACTCATGTGATTACACTTCACTCACAGCATCAACATGAAGGACAATCCCATCAGCAAAAACCACTTAAGAGAATGGCTTAACCCTTCAACACAACGGGCTGGACTTCTCTGCAAGGGCTCAGACAACACAGATGGAAAGGAGGAGCAACTCCTATGGAAAGCGGCAGCCTCTGAATTCAGCAGTGCTTTCACACAGAAATAAAAACCCAGCATCAGCTTAGTGCAGAGGACAGCATGCAAAGTGACACACACTGCTACTGGGCATCCAGTGTATTTCTGCACCTAGGAAGCAGCAAGGAAAGGAGAATGGTGAATTGGACCACGTAGGGAAAAAGTTGCTTCTTGTTGTACTTTATAGTACAATTCCCTTCCCCTCTTACGCGAGGCGAAGCGCATGTGTTCCCCTAGCCAAATGATAGAATGATAGCTCTTTTTTTTTCCCCCTGTGTCAGAAAGGAAAACAGAAACAAAAGCTGATCTCTGGGGTCTTGGCAGGACCCTTGTTGGCAAGGGCAGGAAGGTGATGGGTATGAACTGAAAGTACTAACAGCAGAAGGCATCAAGGAGGCACAAGAACATGTACAGTAAGGAAACAGATGACTTCACACTGAGACAGTTAACTGTGGTTATTTGGGAAGCTGCTCCGCATCCTTTGCTCCATGCTCATCTCCAAGGATGCTGCAGGTCCCTCCAAGCTGTGCCTTGCTAATGTCGCCCAGTTTTTGCTGTAGTTACCCTGGCAAACATGACATTAAACCAGGCTTTCAGTTGTGGTCATTCCACAAATGACATGGAACGTGCAAATCTGAATCACAGCAAGAAATGTAGCAGCAGAATCAAACTTTGAAAGCAAGAGGGAGATTAAAACACGGCCCAGACAATGACTTTGGTCTTTTGGGTTTCACAGCTCCATTCTCCTGCAACACAGGGAGTTTTCCCACAACCTTGACAACAATTGTGAAGTACATGGAACTTCATCAATTTGCCTTCTGGAGTTCCACTGAGGACGAAAGAAACAGCAACCTTTTCTCCTCAGAAGCTGACAGCACAGCTGTCTGTCTGAAAGCAGAAGAGAGAGTTCTAACTCTGCAAAGGCGCTTAAGAATTGGTCAAATTAGATCAATGGAACAACTAATGTGCACCAGTTCTTGCACAGCTGGAACTCTCTGGTGGATAAAAACCTCAAGTAAACTAAAAGCAAGCTTGTTTTTATCAGGAGTAAAATATCACATATACAAATGGGCCCCCATGCTGTTGGGAAGATAAGGATATTTCTTTTCAGCTTTCCATAGCAGGATGATTACTTTTTAAAAAAAAGAACTGACTGGACTTTGAAGAAGCAAAGAGATGAAAAAAAGACTGAAAACAAACCAGAAATCAATTCTTTTCTTTCTTTCCTTGAAATCAGCTTTTCCATCCCGATGGAACCAAAGCCAAAGGAAGCAATTCTAAAGCCTAAATAACATGGTTCTCCAATGTTTAAATGTGGCCAAGAAACCAAACTCTCCATAATTTGCACAGTATGCCAGGCATGGGCCTCAATAATTAAACACTAACTTATCTCCAAGCATATACTTAAAGCACATACTTGACTGATGCCAGCAACCTTGTTTACAGCAAGGCAAGAGGCAGGTTCTTGCTTCAAGTGTGAATACTGCTAAAGCTACTCAAGTAAGACCCTATAGCAGACACTCTTCTTTATCAGTCCAGCACCAGTTGTAGGACTCAAATCTGAAGGCAAAGGAGATCATTTCCAACAATTCACCAGGTAAAAAGTCTGGATCTTAACCAAGCAGCTCAGGAGGAGTTCTGTGTTCTGTTCAGCCCATCTTCTAACTACACCATTTGACTGCAAAATACCAAAACCACATAAAATAATATTTTGCTCCTCTCTGTTTCAAATTCTGAAATTTAAGAACAAAATGTGTTGGGTCTTAAAAAGGAATCAACAAATAAATGGCTTATCTTAGAGCCACGATGTCTGCACAAACTATCCTTATTGCTCACCTAAGATCAGTCAGCATGTGAATTAAATTCAGCTTTAATTACAGGTGGGTCAGATCACCGGTTCTTACCTTTGGATGGATTTGTGCAAGAACACCACAGCTTAAAGAAATATGGGGCAAGATGTTGCACGCTCCAGAGAGAGACAAAGGTGGCTGGTGACCTGCCTGGGCCCATCATGTACTTGTGCCTACAGGGTTTGCTCATCATGAGCAGCAAGGTAAAGTTCACCCACCACAGAAACCCAACCACAGCTCTGTCCCTGTTTGCCAGCACTCAGTGTGTCCCCAAGTGGAGGAGTCACACAGAGAAGTGTGGACAACTCTCCTGTGAGGGTGAACCAACAAACAGGAAAGCTGCTGAGCTGCGTAACTGGGCACGCAAATTAAGTGTGGGTGCCTGCCAGTTGGTTTTTCTGTGAGGACCAAGTGTTGAGAAGGCTTTTTTGCTTTGAAAGCCTGCAGCCAGTGTGAATGTGGAGTTTAGGGACACAGGGAAAGCTATAGGTGGGCTGTTACCAGGTGGCTGGAGTCCCATCCTTGTCACCACATCTCTCCTCCTCTCTGGTCAGGTGCCCAGCAGGATCAGAGCCAAGCTGGCTCCCTGCAGTGTCACCTACTCAGGCGGATGCTGAGCCCACCATACCAGAGCCAGCCTCTCCTTCCACGTGTCACCCACTTCACAGCGGGTGGTATCACTGCATTGTTGGCTGTTTCTGATGGCTCCATTCCTGCTGCTGCCATGCCCTGTGCCAGAGAACACAGTTGCCTTTCTGCAGCAGATGTGGATTATCGCACGAACACGACACTGAGCAAACCCTGAGTCTGGGTGATAAGGAGCCCGGCACAGCATTGTGGGACCAGACAGCCTTGGCCCCAGTGCACAGACAAAACCTGCTGCACGTGGCAGGAGCGAGACAGCAACACCTGACATCACAGCAGGGGGACAGATGTTCCTCGTGCACCCCAGGATGATGGGACCTCACCCCCCCCACACGCAGACCCAACCTCTTTTGAGGCACCAAAGTGAAGGAGGTGGCACAGAGAGACTTTACTCCCCTCACCAAGCACCAGGCAGGAAAGCATCTCTCTGTTGCAAGTTGCACAGACAGACCCAAAAAGCCCAGTATCAGAGATCCACTAGACAGCTGTTGAGGGTGACAGCTGTGTCCTGGGGCTGGAGTAGCAGCTGGGCTAAGCCAGGAAACCTCCACATACCTGCACAACACACTGTGTGAGAAACCACCCATCTCGGATCCTCTTAAAACAGGAAGGAGAAAGCAGCAGCACCAAGGGCGGGAGTTTCGGTGTGTATTTTCTGCTTGAATAGTGTGCTCTACACAGCTGGATAAATGCACCTTTCTTTTGTGAAAAGCTGCTCCTACCAGTCAAAAAGAGACCATTACTCCCCTAATCAAATTTAGCAGGAAGGTCTCACTGTATTTTTGCTGTAATAGAGATCTTAGTTTAGCTGCAACATTTGCCGCTGGGAATTCCAGGCAACTAAGGGAACCCAGAGGCGTTAAGGAAGCAAAGAGGGGCTGTAGCTCCTCCCCTTCTCTATTTTGATACCATGGTCGAAACGCTCTCTTCTTTATACAACCGCAACTTTCCACCAGCAGGACAAGGATTACACAGGAGCTCCTTCAGTGCAGGAGTCAGGGATTATTTTTAACAACTGTTTCTAAACGATTCTCTTGCTAGAGCTCTGCAAACAACTTTGCTCTGGCAGCGAAAGCGTGAAGGGAAACCCAGACAAGTAGAATGAAACTCTAAAATACTACACATTCCTTTTGCATTGCTTCTTACAAAAAGGTTCCACCTCCAAGGCCAAAAACTTGCTGTTGGAAAACACACTTCTGTGAGGAAGCCTAGAAAAAATATTCCATGTTGCGTTATCTCCGGTGTTGTTTTTTTTTCCAGTGAGGTGTTTTCAATGGTACGAGTCCACTCACAGCAACTTTAATGCCGCCTCAGGCAAAATGCCAGAGCCCAGTCTGAATTCCTCCACTACCTTTATTTTATTTTCTGTCCCAAGATTTTCATTCATTGTCACACAGCAATTTTTCTCGTCAGCTTTTTGATATGTACTTGGGTGCAAAATACATGCCCTGGACATATATATATTTGTGAGTGTCTGCATTTGTTTCCACTCAGAGAAACATGAAAATGTGTTTGTTTACTTACAGTGGACACTTGATAATTTTTTGCCTTAATGGACCAGTCTGCACCTTTGTTGCTTGGAAAATAAAACATAACTGGGGAGAGTCAGTAGTAAAGGGCAACAAATATAAAGAAATAAAGAAAGGAGCAGAGATGTTCAGAGATTTACTAAAAAAACCCCACTAGACAGTGCATTCACGTGAATGGAAACACTGAATTCTTCCTATCAAAATCAGCAGGCAATCCCTGTACTTCAAGCAAGATTCCACACTCAGAAAATGACACAAAGAAAGGGGGACAGTAACATTTACTTCTCTTTCTTTCTGAGGCTGCCCCAGAGTTAAGAACTAGCCATTAGCTTTGAAAACCAGTGGTCGGCCTATCTCTTGGTGTAACTGCAGCTGCTCCCTGGCCTTTTTTTATTCTATTTATGACTACAAAGGTGGCATCTCTCCCTCCTAACAGTCATGGTTTGCTCTCTTTCCACCCTGGGTTTTCAGAGACAAACTTCATGGTTGCTGGTTTTGGCTGACTCACTGGGAACACCAAGGCCATAAGACACAAATGCTACTGGAGCAACTGGTGCCCCAGAGAAGGTCACTGCATGAGTGCTCTGGACCCCATGATCTACTCTGGCCACCTGCTCTGCAGCCCGGCCAACAAAACACAACTGATGCTTGTCCCTGTACTCATGTCTGCCTTCCCAGTGTCTCCAAAGGCACTCGGAGCCAAGGCACGGGCTTGCTGACAGTGCCGTGGGTACTGCCTTCGGCAACACAGCTGGTGACACCTGGCAGAGACACATAGAGGGCAGTGAGCAGCAATAAAATTTAAACAGCTTTAGTAGACTTGCCTGGCAACCTGAGAAACCCTGACCTTACTGCGTGGGGTAGACGTGTGGCCCTTTGTGCACCCTCCCTATAAAGAACAGGGATGATGCTACTTACCCCTTCCCTCCCTGGACTGTTACAGCTAGCACTGGTTTAAAAACAGAATTCCCTTCCCAAAGCCAATTCCACAGCTTCAAAACATGTTTTCATCCCAAAATTGGGCAAAGAAGTTCCAAGCCTTTTTTTCCACTTAAAAAAATACCGTAAAATATTTTGTTGAAATGCTGCTTTTTTTGATGACTGAGATCTCCCGCTTAAGTCTTTTGTATAAAATTACAGCAAAACATTGACCTCACTGAAATGAAATGCCAGGATCACCTGCTGAGGGAAGTTTTGATAAGATCAATAGGTTCCTGTGAAACTGTTCAATTCTGTTCAATCAGCAAATATAAATCAGAGATAAAAGAACACTCTGACATTACCGAAACAGGCAATCATGACAACTGCCCATCAGAAGTGTTAATAAATCAGTGGATTCTTCATCTTGTTGTTTCACCTGCTTTACAAAGAGCTGTAGGTGGGCTGTTACCAGGTGGCTGGAGTCCCATCCTTGTCACCACATCTCTGCTCCTCCCTGGTTAGGTGCCCAACAGGATCAGAGCCAAGCTGGCTCTCTGCAACGTCACCTACTCAGGTGGTTGTTGAGCCCAAGAGCTCATCATACTATAACCAGCCTCTTCCTTCACTTGCTACCCACTTCACAGTCAAGCTCACAAGTGCTCTTTATTCTCTGTTGCTTTATCTTCTCCACCGAACAAATGAGCAAGGGACAACACCACAAATTCTAAAACTTCCCTTCACTCTCCTCATCTGCTGGCACTCAGCACTCATCTTTTCTGTACAACTGAGCAGCTCTCCATGTCAGATGCTCTGGAGATGCTCACAGGGTCCACCTTCAGCTAAGACCACACGGAGTAAGAATGCAGCAGAGCCTGGCTTAATGTAAGAGCCCCAAGTGGTTTCTTTGGAGAAGCCCATCGTTCTTCACTTTCATGGGACAGATTTAAGGAATTCCAAGATCTTCCCCTTGAATTCAGAGAACACTCCACTTGTCGAGTAGGTTTTTCTAAAGACATCAGCCTTGTGGATGCACCTCTGAACTCTTGCTGGATCCCTCCTATGATCACTGCCTTTGGCCATGTTCATCTTTTAGGGAGCTCCAAAGAGCTGCCCACATGACAGACCCGAGATGAGATGAGATGAAATGAGCCATCAGCATCCCTGCTGTGGGGCACAAAGGCACCTTATGGCAGCTTTGCTGCCCCCACCCCATATCCTGGGGCAGAGCACAGTGTGCCTAAGCCCTGACTAGGCACAACCAAGGCTTGCTTCCAGCACTTGTCAGAAGAGAAACCAGGAGGGTGCTCTGACACCTCCAGCCAGACAAACTAGACCTGGAGGTTAGCGTCAATGGACAAAATAAAACAAAGACATCCTTTCGGTTCACCAGTGAGTCATCATTCATTTGCTACCAAAGCCAACAGTAAATCTCTTTTCCTGAGGTAGTGTCTTCATGTCTAGATGCAAGTTTGTTGGGGAAGCTTTAGACTTGGAAAAGGAAAACCATGACCAAGAAGTAGGGTGGCCTCCAGACATTGCTGCAACAATGAAAAGCAGTATCTTTAGTCATTACCTAATAGACTCCCAAAGGCAGAAAGGATCTGCATTCTGGGAAAGAACACCCTGTGATATCCCTGCAGAAGCCCTGGCAAATGGAGACTGACAGCTGTGATTTCTTCTTTGCAGTATCTTCCTTAGGTCATATTCTACAGCTGCTTTCGGTGCTGTAGGGGGACTCAATTTACCCATCTGCAACTCATTTTTACCTTTTCTCTGAAACCAAGCAGCAGCAAAGCCATGAAGGACAGTCTTGTGACACAACTGAAAACAGTTTTCTTGCATCTAATAGAAAGTTTCGTGATCAAATGAGAAAACAGTAAAGAGCAGGATGCTGCAAGAGCCACTCACAACAAAAGCAGTGCCTTCAGCCCTCCAAGCCCTACAGGCTCAAGGCCTTGTTGTCTGAAGACATGGTTACCCTACTAACTTCCATCACAGTAGGGACCAAGTTCAATGCTCAAACAAGAACACCTACATTTTCAAGAAGAGTTAAAAAAATAATAGTAAACAGCAGAGGAAGTGAGAGATCTTATTTCCTGAATATCACATACTCACTCCATCCCTGGGTCTATCAAGGATTCGTGCTAAGACTGAAAGTTCTTGTGATGTCCAAACGCACCTTTTCTGGACCCAATTTCACTGTCACTGCTGTGACAACCAGACTGCCCAACAGTGTGGCAGCAACAGCCCTTCCTTGGGGTTTCAAGAAAAAGCTGAATTCACAGGCCACTGTACATGCATTGGGGGAAAGCCCCTGCCCACTCATTTCCCAGAAGGAAATTTTTCTGCAGCCCACATGCTTTACCCAAGTCTCAGCATTATGAGCACTGCTTTGGAAATAAGGACTCAATGCCAGCACCATCATAACCCCTTTGAAGAGGAACTCTCCACCTGCATCTACAGACCAGATCAAGAAACAGCTACCTGCTCCCAAATGTCACAGACATTCCTCATAGCCTGAAGCTTGCTGGAGCATCCCTGTCCTGTTTCTTAACTACATCCTACTCGGTGCTGTATGGCAACAAAGGAATGAAACACCAGCTACAGCAGCCACACTGGGATGCACCTGGGGCAGCCACCACTACAGTCCTCTTCCCAAATCTCCCTGGTGTGCTGACTCCTTTCTTGGGCAATTTTCCTTCACCTGCCTATGCTTCCATTGAACTCAATGTCACCTTCACAGCCAGACCATCTCCTCCCACTGCCCTGTTATTCCCTCCTCCTCAGGAATTGCTGGTCCCGAAGAGAGATCCTTAGTAGCTGGTTTTTAAGAGAGGTGATCTGAGGACACTAAGTACATGACTGCCAATGGAACAAATCAGACTTACTTTCAGTCTAAAGGGAACATACTTCTCTCTGGGAAAGAAAAGGACATTAACCTGAATTTGTAAATACAGTTCTGGGTTTGGGTGGCTTTTTTTTTTTTTTTTAGAAACTCTTTTTATCTTTGTTGCCACATCCACTTATCCAGACACAGCAAAAAGAGTCTCTCATCTGAAAACCAGAACTCATAAAAGCAAAGCAAGCAATCCAAATGAAAATCCCCCACTCAGTTTTTTAATTACCACGATATCCACTAAGCACAACTTTTCAGCTACTCTGCTGTGATGCAGATCACTTCCCTTAGTCCTCTGTTTGCACACTGGTGCCAAGCACAAGGAAATCCAGTTGGAAGTTCATGTTTGCCTCGTTTATGTGAGTGCTCCTCTCTTATTTAAAAATCTGGACAGATCTCAACAGCACATGGGCTTTGATTAAAAAAAAAAAATAAGTGAAAGTTGCAACTTTGCAAGGAGGAAGGAAGACAAACAAGAATACTATGATCTGGTTAGACGCGGAAGCCTTGCTTCCAGGTAGATTTGGGGAACATGAGTCTTTGCACGATGCAGAGGTGGCATGGGAAGCCCATGAACCTGCAGGGTTTTCCTCACACTGGACTGCGTTGAGGTTATGTCCTCGATGGAAATAGTGTTGCATTTCCATACCCACCTCTATGGGAGGGAACTATTAGAGGCAAGCAGGCATTTGGGCAAGGAGATCGAGTAAAATGTTGGGGAACAAAAGGAAAGGGTGCATGTGAGGGATGGGGAGAGCTGCCCAGCCCTGCCCTGCTCTGCCTGCGGGAGACAGGCAGCAACAGGTAGCGGGGCAGGGGAAGGTGCCAGGCAAAGCCATCCTCGCCTGGCAGCAAAAGAACCAGGAGCTGCTCTCCCTCCAGGCTGAACAGAAAACGGGTCCAGGCACCCAGAGCTTCAAGCAAGCCTCGACTCATCCCTGCAGCCTCCCAGGAAAACTCAAAAACAAAGTGGGGAGAGGGAGAGCACCGTGCAGTCTTAGAGCTGGCCGGGCTGCGGGTACCTGGGGAGGGAGAGGTGTTGCTGGAGAAGGCAGGACAAAGATGAGGAGGATGATAAGGTGGAGAGGGATGAAAAGAAGGAGGAGGATGAGGAGTAGAAAAAGGAGGATGAGGAGTAGAAAAAGGAGGATGAGGAGTAGAAAAAGGAGGATGAGGAGTAGAAAAAGGAGGATGAGAAGGAGAAGCAGGAGGATGAGAAGGAGAAGCAGGAGGATGAGAAGGAGAAGCAGGAGGATGAGAAGGAGAAGCAGGAGGAAGAGGAGAAGATGCAGGAAGAGGAGAAGATGCAGGAAGAGGAGAAGCAGAAGGAGCGGGTGGCGGGGGTTGTTCCCCGTCCGCCGGCTGCAGCGTGCAACACTGCCGGGTCTGTCATCATCCTCGGGAGGGCGGGGGGAGGCGGGGGCAGCGGCGCGGCCTCACCTGACGAGGTCGAGGAAGGAATCCACCGTCTCCTTGCTGGTGGGCAGCGCCCCCGGCATCCCCAGCGCGGGCGTGTTGAGCGCGGAGGCTCCGGCGCCGGGTCGGACGATGAACCCGAGAGCCACGGCGAGGCCGGAGGCGAGCAGCGTGGTGCCCAGGAAATAGGCGAGCGCGATGCCCCCGAGGCGACCGAGCGAGCGGGTGTCCAGGCTGGCGGCGCCCGACACCAGGCTGCACACCACGAGCGGCAGGATCACCATGCGCAGCATCCGCAGCAGCAGCTCCCC
>VXAU01002531.1:610721-657224 GCA_013399695.1 Formicarius rufipectus
GTGTGTCCCCTCAGTGTGTCCCCTCAGTTCATCCCCTCAGTGTATCCCCTCAGTGTGCCCCCTCAGCATCCCTCTGGTTCATACACATCCACATTAGTGCCCCAAAGTTCCATGCCCCATGTCACCTCAGTGCCCCCTTGGTGTCCCACACTTCACACATTCCCTCCCCGTGTCCCTCCTGAGCATCTTCATGGTTTGTACGCACCCCCTCAGGGTCCTCATGGCTCACACGTGTCCCCTCATTGTCGTCCCCTCAGCATCCCCATGGTTTGTAGACATCCCTGTCCGTGTCCCAAAGTTCAGATGTGTCCCCTCAGTGTCCCACACCTCACATGAGCCCTTCCAGTGTCCCCCCTCTGCACCCCTGTGGTTCATACATACCCTCTGAGTCCTCATGGCTCACACGTGACCCCTCAGGGTCCCCCCTCAGCATCCCCGTGGTTCATACACAAGCCCTCAGGGTCCCCCTCAGTGTCCTGCACCTCACACAAGCTCTTCCAGTGTCCGCCTTGAATATCCCTGTGGTTCATATGCATCCCCTCAGTGTCCCCGTGGTTTACACAAATCCCCATTCATTTCCCGAAGTTCACACCTGTCCCCTCAGTGTGTCCCCCTCAGTATCCTCATGGTTCATACGCAACCTCTCAGAGTCCTCATGGCTCATACATGTCCCCTCATTGTTCCCCCTCAGCATCCTCGTGGTTTGTAGACATCACCATCCATGTCCCAAAGTTCACACGTGTCCCCTCAATGTCCCACACCTCACATATGTCCCCTCAGTGTCCCACTTGGTACCCCAGAGCTTACACAGATCCTCATCAGCATCCCAAAGTTCACATGTGTCCCCTCAGTGTCCCCCCTCAATATCCTGTGGTTCATACACAGATCCCCTTCAGAGTCCCCACACCTCACACGTGTCCCCTCAGTGTCCTCCCTTCAATATCCCCGTGATTCATACACATGCCCTCAGGTTCCCCACAGCTCATGTGTGTCCTCTCAGCATCCCCCTTGGTGTCCCAGAGCTCACGTGTGTCCCCATGGTGGACACGCATCCCCATCAGTGTCCCCACAGCTCACACATGTCCCTTCAGTGTCCCACTCAGTGTCCCCATGGCTCACACACCCTCCCACAGTGTTCCCCTCAGTATCCCATGGTTCATATATATCTCCTCAGGATCCCCACAGTTCACACGCGCCCCTTCAGTGTCCTTACAGCTCACACATGTCTCCTCAGTGTCCCCACGGTTCAATCATGCCCACTTTGTGTCCCCATGGTTTACACACATCCCCATCAGTGTCCTCATAGCCCATGTCACTCCACTGTCCCACTTGGTGTCTTCACAGCTCACACATGTCCCCACCAGGGGGGTTCTCATGTCCCCATCAGTGGGGTTCACATGTCACTTTGGTGTCCCACTCTTGTCTCCAGGAACCTCTCACGGAGGCAGGAGCCATCCTCCCCACCAGGACAAGTTGTGTCTGTGTCCCCAGTCCCCATGGCCAAAGCAGGTCCGTGGGCTCATCAGCAGCGGGGTGGCACAGACACATGGACTCTGAGCATGCTTCCTTGAGGAACCAGGCTGAAACCCACATCAGATCCCATGAGCAGATTGTCCCTGACGATATGAGGGGCTCTGAAAAAGGGCGCCTGGGACTTTCAGGTCTGCAAGGGCCTCAGGGGTTGCTCATGGAGCCACTTCCATGAGCTACAGCCAATGTTTGGACTCGAGCAGGGGCTCCATTTCAGTTCATTCCCTTCACATCAGCAAAGCACAGCCTAGCAGAAAACACGCTGTGAAAACAACCAGCCACACATCTGCTTTTCGAGTAGGCTGCACTAATTAAAGAGACTGACAGGGTGTGATGGGACAATAATCCCAATTTAACAAGACTCTTTTCTGCTTTCCAATCTCATGGATAGACCTGAAGCTCACCACACCATGGATGGAACTCCTGGGAATTGTCTACGTGTAAATAGATAATGACACCACCAGTAAGCAATCATGTTTGCCACCAGCCACTTCAGAGCTTGATGCAGAGTCTTGACTTGCAGCTTGCTCTTGTACTTAAATCTGACTTAAGATACCAGGCATATTCTTATTGGTTTGATACGTTTTTCCCTGATAATTTTCCCTTTGAGTATCACTTGGTTTGTAGAAGTCTGGGAATGAATGTTCCATCAAATTAGAACAAGCAGAGATAGGAAACAGAGAGTAAATTAAACAGGAAAACAATTCAATTCCACAAACCCCAAAAGGAACACAAAAGCTTTGTGGATTTTTTTAACTCAGGTTTGATTTTTTTTTTCCAAATAGGTTTGTGAACATTAAACAATTAACTGTGCAACACAATTGTTTCTTTCCCCATCAGAAGCATTTCTAAAATGGATTTTTAATTAATACTTTCAGAGCATTTCTTGAGAAAATGTCATGCTTCAGTTTTTTCTACCATTTTTCCCCACTGTTCTCTCCTGGTCTCACCCTTTTTTTCCTTCCATTTACCCATGCGAAAGGGAAGAGAAAAGGGGGAAGGAAATTACAAAAGAAAATTATAAGATAAATACAAAAATAGAGAAATCTATTCTGTTTCAGTTGAGAAAGGATCCTAAAACCTAACAATGAACACAAATGCTGCTCCTGTAAGCTGACTGAAAGCAAGGGGAGAAATGGGAAAACTCATTTGTAGCAGCACATGTGTGAGACCAGTGCAAGAGTTACCACAGAACTGACAGTAGAATCCTTCTCTCTTGAAGGATCTCCCCATGACCATTGTGGGACTGACTTTGCTCAGAGCAGTGCCATGAGAAAGGCCAGGTGACCTGCAGGAACACACACTATCAAAATCACAGATCCCAGTGAATGTTTTCTGACCTGTGCTAAGGCTGTTTAGTGACAGACAACCCTTCAAGCAGAACCCTTTGACACAGAGATGTTTGTGTCAAGCTTCCTGGTCAATGATAAATTCAAATTCCCAATTTCCCCTTCCAGTCCCCCCCTTCTTGATTTTCTTATTCAAACATCGATCCAAACAGTTTTCCTTCTTTTCTTGACATATCTCCAGATAAGAATGTCTTTGTGAAGAAGCGGACAAGAGTGCACGTGAACCTCCCACCGTACAAATGGACATCACCCCAAAGACGTTCTAGGCAAAGCTAACTGTTTTTCCACATCCTGTGAGAGTTCATGGATGGCTGCCGTGATTAACTCCGAAGCCCGCTGGCTTATCCAGTAGTAATCATTGACTGATCCATTGTGTCATGTTTTCATTTCAGCGCTTGTAGATCTTGGGAGCTTTCCAGTGAGTGAGTCTGCATGTTTCCAATGTCCACCCCACTGGTGCGTCTAAATTAGGGATTTTGACTTCTCCTATTGAGACTTGAAAGACCCTTTTTTTTTTGTCTTACATGGCTTACACCTTCACAGGGCTAGAATGCTTTCTCCAGAAGTCAGGAGAGGGATCAAAACCAGGAAACAAGCACAACAAAATGCAACCAGAAAAAAAATCCTGTTCCTTTTAAATAAATTTTTTTAATCATTTTGCTTTATGTGAGGAAGCAGCCAATATAGTTTTCACCACTGGCCCAGGAAGAAGGATTTCGAGTCAAATTCCAGTCATGTTGATTTCCAGTCAAGTTCTGCTTGATATCAATTTTTTATGGTAGGTATTTGAAATTCCAGCCTCAGTGGAAGGAATTAAAAAATCTTGATGGCTGCGAGGGAATCAGATCCTCCTCCTCCATGTTTCATCCCCAAGAAAGCAGAGTGCAAGGCTTAATTCAAGCCATTTCCCTCAGAAATGTTCCTGCTTTGTTGAGGGAAGTTGATAGTGAGACATCTCAGAGGAAAAGCTTGCAATTACTTTTTCCTCCTGCTCATCCATTCCCACTTGCTGCACATCTGTGGGATGGACACTCAGAGCAAGGTGTCTGTAATCTAGCTGTTGCCTCCAGGAAATAAAATGTCTAATTCAATGCCCCTGGGAAACCCTGATGGTTTTCCACACCTGCAGAAGGTCGACACAAAATCTGAAAGAAATCAGATTTGAATTTCTTTGCTAGAGGAGGAAAGGAAGGCTTTCAAAGAGCTGTTTGGAGTTCCATGAGTCTCACATCTGCTACATGTCCACTTGGCACAGGTCAGAGTAGCCCTCAGGCCACATTTTCTACAAAACCACACAGCAGCAGTAGTGCTGAGAGCACTCATTGTGCCACCGCTGCTTCCCTCTGTCTCCTTGCAGCTATTTCCCCCTTCTTGGGACTGACAAAGGTGTCTGGAGCTTTCAGGAGCTTCCTTGGGTTTGTCTGCTGTTTATCCTCTGTTCTTGGGAGACCTGACTCCTGTAGGCTTGGACAGAAGTCATCAATCAGCCCATCTCCCACCACTGCTTTGATCTGAAGTAGTTTGAAGACTGATGCCTCGAAGTTATGGTGGGAGAGGAGGGAGCAAGATGAAAGGGAAGAGGGCAGGAAGAGGTTGTATTTTATATTCATGTTTTTTAAGAGTAGCTTGAATGAAGATGCTCCCAAACCTCTAAACGGAGATGTTCTGGGCAGCCTGCAGTGTCCTAAGGGGCTGTATTACACAGTGCCCTTTTTCTGAGGAGAATTCAGGAAAAGCACATGGGAGAGAGTTTGTTTTCTACCAAGCAAAATGAAGTCCTCAGAAGAGCCACAGCACGCTAGCTGAGGCAGGAAGGCCTAGAGCATTTCCTTGGTATGCAGACTTTAGCTTGGCAAGAAAACTTGGGCCTGGGATGCCATGCAATTTGGACAGACTCCAGCCCCATTGCAGGAATGTTCTCTGCCTGCCCCTGCGAGGAAGAAGAGGTGTGTTCCTCAGCTCCTTCTGGTGCCTCTGCCCTGCGCACCTTGTTGCAGGCTGGATGCAGAACCAGCCACCCACACACAACACAGTCACCTGGACTTACCAGAATGAGCCAGATTTTAAGATCTCCAAAACCACAGAAGGAGCCCCCCCTGATCCTCAGTGATGACAGATGCAAAGAATATTCCTCAGGTCCTACTTCATGTACGTTCCTGACCCGCAACTGAAATAACCCAGTCCTAAACACAATCCTATCAGAGTGTCACACATGTTAATTTAATGTCTCTCCAGATGAGGTAAGTTCTCATGCCTGATTGAAAATATTCTGAGGATGAAAAGAAAAAGGTCTTTGAAAACACGTTTTCTAATAGCAGAGGCAGGCAAGGAATTTTGCAAATACCAATTGCTTGCCCAAACTCCAACAAAATATAAACTCTGCAGACAGGGATGGTTAACCTGGGGTAAATATTTAACTTTATCCTCCAAAGGCACATGCAGTTTCACCAGAAAGAAGACGAAAAATATAGAATAATATCCCCACACACACCTTGTTTACTGTAAGGCTCCTTTGATGGCTCTGGAAACAAAGCCATATTGAGACAGGAGTAAATTTAAAGCTGGGTGTGTTATTCCCTTTTCCAAAACCATCATAATATAAAAACATGAAGAAAATCAAATCGGCACCTGATGGAAAAGAAGGACCCTGAATCAGCTCCCAGGAATGATGAAATTTTCTCCTGCATAAGCTCTCCCTGAGATTTTAGTTTGAGAGTAAAGCAGGGAAAAGCAGGAAAGAAGGGCAAGAACAAGCATAGACATTCAAGATCTTGGATATGTGACAACCTGTCCTAGCAGGGGACATTGTCTCTAGCTGGTGGGGGAAATTCAGGGTCAGGCTTTTCAAAATAAGCCAGGCTGATCTAAAAACAAGCTGCGTGATCTCCTCTTGAAGTGAAGCTTTGCTGCTGAAGAAGCAAGGGAAGCGACTCGAGGGTTTCAGCTGTGGGAAATATGCTTGAATGAAGAATCTGCAAGTGCTCCAAGTGCCTGCTGATTTCTCCCGTGGTTGTGGGTTGACAGAGTGCCTTGTCACTGGCAGGAGGTGGGTAAGTTAGACAACTGAGGATTTTCCTGGCACTCAAGGATTCACACACACGCAGAGCATGCCTAGATTTACATCAGCTGTATGGAAGAGACTCTAAAAAGCTACATTAGGAGGAAGGAAAGAAAAGGAAAAAAAAAAAAAAAAAAGAAAGCATGAGCAATTTCTGATCATTCACTGTGATTCAGTGGCTAGAAGGAGCAAGGGGGAATATATACCCTTACACATTTTATCCTTGGTTACAGTGCAACAGTGAATACTGTATCCCTGATTATGGGTGAGAGTAAACATAGAAGAGGAATGGCAAAGCTTCTGCCAAGGAGCACGGGGGACTGTGCAGCTGCCCTTTGCCCACTGGCCTCTAAGAATGTCTTCCGATGTCCCCAGCTTGCTGCAGGAGTGGCCGCACCAAGGGACTGCAGGAGCCAAGTTGTGGACCAAACACACCTCTGAGAAAGAGCTGCAGCTCTCCAGAGATCCTCACAGCTATGAGGAGAGCAGCAAAATATTGTAAGAATAGCCATACTGGAAAAGAAGAACACAGGAGTAAGCAGAGCAAGAATATGTGATATTTTCTTAGTGCACTTCTCAGGTATCCAACAATCTGCAGGTCAGATATTTCCCCGTGGTCCTTTGGGTTTAAAAGCCTTCCATTCACTTTCCTCATGCAAGTTTTTCTACTGTGGCTTTTTAACACCATCATCTCTTTTCCAGAGTTGTAATTAGTCTTGTACAGAGCTCACTGCATGCTTCTGTCACCCTCAGCACCAATCCTGATGGAGACAGGAGGCTACCAGGGCTGCATCCACTAAAACCTTGCCACGTTTGCTATAATCTGTGGAATACAGACTTAGGAAGGTGTTACAGCTTTTTGCCTCTGTCCTCCAAGGCTACTTTTCAGCCACTGAGTGCAATTCCCTCCTTTCCAAGGAAGGGAATTCGACAGTCAGGCTCAGGAGATGTTATTAGGCTCATGAGTCTAATGAGGCTGGGGGTCTCTGAGGTTGAGTCCTCCAATTTCTGCTCAGAGAGAGCCCCTCAAACAGCAACTTGGTGGAGATTTCTCTTTGGCTAACCTGCCTATTTTTGTGAAACTCAGAGAAATACACTTCCTGTGAGATTTCTGCCCTTCAGCAAAACTTCAGTGAAATTGCAAGCTGCAATCAAGAGCTGTTAATGAGGGATGTATGGATGGAGTCATGTAGAGACATATCCCCCAGTGCATGAGCCAATGTACCCGACTAAAACTTACCTTGTGTTTTACTGCTGTCCCAGATCTCCAGGTGAATCACAAAGTAGTGATCCTAACATGGGAGAAAGAGAGGATGCAGATTTTCTCTTTAACCCTGAAAAGAGACATAAAACTTTGTGGAATTACAGGGGAGTCACATATATCTAAAGAAAATGGTAAGTACATACTCCAGTTGTATTGCTACACTCTGTTGCCTCCCACCAGGTTTGCATCATGGAAAATGAGCTTTTTGCTGCAGAAGTTCACAGTTTCAAATGCATGTCTCAGTTAGACCTAGAGATGTACTTAGGTACCTGATGTTTTTCTGGGTTGTTGTAGTTCTCACTGATCTCAAAACCTTCGAGAATCTGAGCTTACATTATCTACTGTACAATTTTCAAAGCTGTCTAGGCTACTGTAGGTTTGTGAGATATCTGCTGGGAGCTCCAAGAGCCCCTTTACTAGCCTGAACTAAAGCAATTTTCGCTCCCTAATGAATTATCATCATCATCAAAACCAAGCGAAATAAAACAAACAACAACATACCATGCAGAGTAGGTTACACACTACTGTGGCCATGTAACACTCCTGTTACTGCAGGTTCTGGGAATAACAGTCCAGCTGGGAATTAAGATGAGAAAAACACGGCAGGAGGGGCATGCACTTTACACCTGCATGAGATCAGAGCCAAGACCTCCTGCATCGGGGAGTGCAAGTTCAGCCTCTGGCATGGTGCAACCACAGAGCAGGGTGTGAGCCATGGGCTGAAGCCTCCTGATCCTGCACTGGGGCTGCTGATCCGTGGGACACATGCATTTCTTGAGGGGGTGAAGAGGTCCTGACTCAGCTTGCTAAGGAGCTTGAAGGAAAATGAAGGGAGGCAAAGCCGTCCTCCACCCCTTGCTCACACGCCACCTTTTTGCAGAGGTGGAAGAGTGGTTCTGTTGGCAGCAGAGGATATGCTTAGCAGAGCCACCACATCTTTCTGGTGGACAAGGAGAGGCAGCAGAGGTGGCAGCTGGAGCAGGCTGAAAGCTTTTTCTGAGTGCCACAGGAAAAGAGACCATTATGAGAGTGTGCTAAAAGCCTATTCATTGCTAAGGAAAGGGCTACTGAAGAATGTGGGATAAATGCTGAAAGCTGCCAGCCAGAGCAACAGGGAGATTATTAAAGCCCTTTGCAAAGACCCCTGTCTCCTTCCTTTGGCAGGGACAATTCTGGACATGGAGTCATTTCTGGCCTACCCATTGAAATGCTGTAAATAGCTGTCTGTGGGGAGGGAGAAGCTGGGTTATAGCTAAGGGGGGTTCTCTGCGTGGGAACTGTAGGTAAAATGCCCATATTGCAGCCAAACACAGTTAGGAATGAAGGCAAACGCACATCCTGGAGTAGCTCTCCCTGGATTATCAGACCTTTATGGGGAGTGACTTATCCAACCTGTATGAGGAGTGACTTATCCACCCAAAGGAAGCAAATGTGGCAGTTTTCAGCCATGCTTCTCATCAAAGAGCAATGCCAGCCTTCTCCTGCTTGCTGGCAGCTTGTGCAGGGTCTGGGCACACTGGAGATGGGGCTAGGGAACACTTTCAATCTTCCAATGGGAATATTTTGCCCTGAGTCAGCAACTACCTGTTCTGACAGACAGGAGAGCTATCTCCTACTTTTTCTCTCCCAGTTTCTCTCTTTTCTTTCTGCCTGCTCTTACATTTCTTTCTTCTTCTCCACCTCAGCTTTTTATCTGCTCAGTGTTCCTTGGGATGAGTGTCTGTGAGACAAGCCCCAGCAATGGGGAACCCCTCCCAGGAACAAAGCCCGTGAGCAAAGACTCCTTCAAACCGGGTTGTCCCTTTTGCAGTCTATGGTGAAGCTGATCCTGTGGCTCTTGAGTGAGACTGCTGTGCCCATAACTATTACATTTTAGGACCTGATGAATTCCCTCTCTGAAGGCTCAGTCCTCTGGGAGCCCTATAGTAGTAGGTGCTGTACAGACACATCAGGGAAAAATCCACCTCATCAAAGGTTTTTGCAGGGTGAGAAGAGAGGAGAAGGCACAGGGAGGTCAAGAGACTTGCCCAAGGTTACCCAGCACTTCCTGCTCTTTGATCTGTTTTGTCCCATGCTGTCCCCTCCTGTACCACATATTGGGAGGCAAAAACGTAGCTCCAGGATGGGAGTACATTTTTCCTTCCACCAGGAATGGCTTGGCAAGGAACCAGCATGAAGGAGGAGGTGAAGCAGTACCCTCAGGGGGTTGAGATGGTCTGTTGACTACTCCTGGTTGCAAGGAGACTCCAACATGTCTGTTTCCATACCCAAGGGTTTAAAAGTCATGAGTCTGGTTCCTACAAAATCATGAGACTTTATGGTTTAAAAAACATGAGGTTTAAAAGATGTAAGTGCATGTTCTTCATTTGCCTTTGGTACTGGAGCCCTTTGGGTAATATTTTTTAGCTTCTAGTCTCAAATCCAGTGTCTGTTGTGCTCTTTGGTTGGGAAACACAGAACATATTCCTTGTTTGCTTGCTCACACATAATCACAAGCCTTTGCAGAACTTGAGGTCTTTGGGCCCTTCAACTCTCTGTTGACCCTTCATTAAATTTGGTCAATGGGTTTAATTTGTGAGGAAATCAACAGGTGAACATATGCCCACATACAGCACCATTAAATAAACCTTGTGAGCCTAGAAAATGGGCCAGAAGTAGAGATATCAAAGATGACTGCTACTTTTTTTTTAAGGATACAACTAAATCTTCTTGGAATGGAGGAAAAGAAAGACATGAAAACAATGTGTAGGAAAAGCAGCTCAGAGGCTGGACTAAGATTCTCTCTGGAAAGAAGGAAGAACATTCAATAACCAAACTCAGCTGAAGCAAAACCATAGAAAACCAACTGCCTGTGCCGGGAATCTGGGGGAAGGGCCAGTGCTGGGAAAGGGCACAGAGAATTATTTAGTTCAAGTAAAAACAGAGCAGCACATCTGAAGAACATAACAGGGAGGTGCATGTTACAACTGGCCAGGATGAAAAGAATCAGAAAAGAAGAAAGGAGATGCAAGGGCAGCTTTAGGAGTAATGACAGGGAGATCAGATTTTCAGGCAGAGCTCAGACACGTTAGCTAAGTGGAGCCTTGTGAGCACTGCATGATGCTTAATCCTAAAGGCATCCCAAATTCCAGTAGCAATATCCAATTCAAGGCAGCAGATGCACTGTCTCACCTATACCCTTGGGGCTCAGAAATATACTGGCATTTGGAGGTTTGCCCTTCCCTGCATCCATCCCAAATCCTGATTTACCTGTGCAAGGGTCACAGTTCCTGACAAGGCAGGAAGGGAGATGTTCAGCTGGGCTCAGCTAATGACGGCTTGGAGATCTGCCTGCAAAAGCCTCATGGCATTTTCACCCCAGTGCAACATGGACATGAGTGGCTGAGATGGGATTACAGGTCATTTTGGTCTCCCTGGCTTCCCTCCTCAAAATTAAACGATGGGGAGGGAACATCCTTTCTTCTCCAGGGGACCACGTGTGCTGCCAGGAAGAGCTCAGATACCTCCAGTGCTGCAACACATTTATATAAGTGATGGCTGAGTGGTACTTATTCCCTGAATGCTGATGCTGAGCAGAAAGACAAGGGGAGCATCCAGGGCACTCCAGGACCTGCAGAAGGATGAATTATCACCATGACTCCCGTGAACTGGAGACTGGTCACCCTTTGCTCCCAGCTGGGAACAGCCAAAGAAAATGTTCAGGGAAAATTACGAGATCGTGACAGAGCTGAAGAGGGGGAGTTGATGGGGACAGGAGGACAGTATGGAGGTCTTGCAAGGCAGGAAATTTCTCCATGGTAAAACACCACTGTCTCCTACTTCTGCTCAGTCCAAAGTGCAGCATGAGTGGCCAGGCACAGCCATGTCCCACCCTCAGGAACACACTCGCCTGTCCTGTTGATTCAGTTCATTCCCAGCAGGACAGGATGGGACAGGATTTGGCCCTTTGTCTCTTAATGTGTGTACAATCTGTGAGTTTGCAAGCAGTGAACTGTTAAAAATGAAGAGTTGACAATTAAATGCTCAAAATCTGCTAGGACTTTGTCCGGAGTGGGCTAAGCAAACAAGTGCAGATGGAGCGACCTCTGATCTGCACAGTTGTATGATCTGCTCAGTTAAGAGTGTATTCTGCACTGCTTAATTTGCTTTAATCATACTAATTTATGGCCCAGACTTCTTGCTTAATTAGTGAAATGAAGAATGAAAAGTGAATGCATAGAAGTAAGTCTCGACTTGTTCAGCTGGCTTTTAACCTCCATTACTGAGCTGGGAGAGTTGTGTTGATTTGGTGTCTGGATGTTTAATGTGGCTGCTCAGAGGGTGCAGAAAATGGTGAGGAATCAGCAAAGAAAGAGTCTGGGATAATCAACAGTCCCTAAACTCAGGGCTTCTCAATGAAGACTGACTCAGTGACCATCTGATGTTCTTGGAAGGCCCATTTTGTTTGAAGAAGGATGCAAACCTTTGAGTTGCTGCTGTGCATGGCATAGCATTTGCTAACACACCTTGAGCAAAGTTCCCATTTCATCCCCATATGTTTCCTGCAGGAACACAAGGACATCACCAAGGCTCAGTGTCTTTCACAGGAGAGCATCCCCAGCCAGCTCCAGCAGGTTCTGGATGTATTTTTCTTCATGGGACATTGACCACTGTTGATCCCGCTCATGCAGAACAGGGCAACACCATCCCTCATGTGCCTCCAGGGCACTAAAATGGACCTCAGGGAAGATGGCACAAAAACCTTCACTGGGTTGGCATTTTCAGGCAGAAAACTGTTTTTAAGCAATGAATTCTAGTGAGAAGGGAGGGTTGGATTTTTTTCCCACCTTTTTCTGGCTGCAGAGGGTTGTTCCCTTTATATTGTCAAATAGGAAAAGTAATTAAAAAAATCTGATGCAAATACCTCTATTTTCTTTTCTCCTCCTCTTGTTTTTCTTTCTGTTGCTTTTAATTTTTGGACTTATTCTATTATTGGATAATTGCCTTGGCTAATTGCACTGAAACAGTTTCAGCAAGATTGGGTAATTACATTCAGAGCAATTGGGCTGAAAATGCACAGAATCTGGTAGGAGTGTTTCACAAGAGGCTGAACCAGATAAACAGGAAGGGATACGTGAGTCTGTGTGAGGGTACATGCACGTACTTAGGGTGCACAGGTCCGACTCCAAAACAGGGGAAAGGCTCTGAGCCCTTCCCCAGGACCTAGGATCTATGGAAAGGAATTCTGACTGGCAATGGAGGGAACCTGTAAATATAGTCTAGATTTTCAGTAATATCAGATAAACCAATTTCAAAGGTGAAAACCCCACAAGTATCTTAGGAGCTTCTTATGTCACCATATCAGAAGCCTCACTGGCAAACACAGCTTTTATTTCTAAATACATCCAGAGAAATTCAAATTTCCAGTGTTTAAACTGGTGTGTAGCTGTCCTCTTGGCTCTCTTGTAGCCAGCAGGAATACAGCAATTCTCTTTTAGCCTTGTGCATATTCAGAAATCCTTTCCTGGGAGGTGATCCCTCCCATGTGTGAAGCAGGTATCCAGCATGAAGGGGACATGGGACAGTTTTCCTCAGTTCCTGTTCCTGGCTCTTTCCTTTGACCCTGGTGAGGAAATTAAATCCTCTAATTTTCTGCTCAAAGGGAAGGGTTAATTGAGGAGCAGGCAAGAGTTGCATGTCTAAAGCCCACTAGGAACATGTCTGATGTAGCTAAAGCAATTTGCAGAGCCCGGGATGGAACTTGCACCAGTCTGCCTATTTACCCATCCTTCCTCTATCTCTCTCTCTCATCTAAAAGCAAGGCACAAGTTTGTGAGTCACAAGCAGATTAATTTGAGAAAAGCCAAGGCCACTTCTGAGAGCCTCTGGCTCATGGATGAGACACTGGCCCCGCTGGAGCAAACCTCCCACCAGTCCCATCGAGGCATCCAACTGAGATAAAACAAGGCAAAATGCTTCTCATTAAATGACCCTGACAGAAATCATTTCATAAAGGCTATCTTGTTGATGGTAGGCCCTTCAGGCCAGGGCTGTGACTGCCACATGAACCATGATGAGGAGTGATGGTGAGCAAAGTCAGGTGGACAAGCCTGAGCCCAGGGCTTCAGCCTTGGGCTTTCCCCAGCACTGCAGCCTCTGTGGGCACTGGACAGGCACAAGTCTGGGCAAAGCTCAACATTTCCCAACTGCATAGACAGAATTTAATTTTGCCTCCCAAAGCACAAGGAACTGAGGCATATGCTGTGTGGGAAGGGAATGCAGGGGACAGTCCTTGGGCCATGTGCTTCTGCTCCCGTTGGAGGAAGAAAGATGGGAGACTGGTGGGGATGGTCGCAGGAGAAACTCCAGAAGCTTACAAGAAACCCCAAGCTCTGGGATGGATGACAGGATCATGGTTGGCTTGCCTGATTTTCAAAAAAACCTCCCAGATTTCACTCTACAAGCAGAGTTTGGCTTTTCCACCAGCATGTACAAAACCCACATCACATTGAGAGCAATGCCCACAGCAGTTGATGTCATCACTCGGGGGTCCCCTGCCCATCTGAGCAGAGAAGATGCTGTGAAGGAAAGGGTGAAAGTCTGACCCATGTGGTGGGTATCTTGACCCCCAGGGCACCTGCAAAACAAAGGCCTTTGCAAAAGGGAGCAGGAAGGCTGATGTTGTGTTGAGGTCTTCACCAGCTGGGATGCTGAAGTGCACAAAGTCAGCATGGCTTGGGGAAACTGGCATCTTCTCACACCCAGACACCTCCCCTGGGACAAGAGCCCCTTGTTTTCCCATCAAGTCCCAGTAAAATGAACCTTTCCTGGAGCTTCACAAAAACAAACGGCATTGCTGTCAGCACAGAGGCCTGTTCAGCCCCTAGCAAGGATGAACTGGTGTGAAGCCCCTGGTCTCTGCAGCCAGGCTGAGCCAGACACCAGGTTTATATATAGGATCCAGAGAATCTCAAGTGCTGGCATAAAGTCCATAGAGGTATTTCCTTTAAAATAGAGAAGGGCAGGGTGTGACTGTGAAAGGAGATGCACACAAACCCACAGTTAGCACAAAGTGTTTGGGATTGGTTGTGGAACAGCATCATAACAGCCATCACCCCTTGAGGTGGACAGAGTGGTAGCTGGAGACACCAGTCACCTCTTCTGGCCTGCAAAAGTGGAGTGTGCTTGGCAATTGCCAAAGGGGACCTTTCTGGAACTGGAAGATACAGTACTCTCCCAGCATGGTTGTGTCCTTTGCTGGTGTAGCTCCTTTGGAATCTGCAGTGACTCTCCATCATGTTGCATCAACCCTGTGTATGCTTGCCCAAGACTCTCACTGCACTTCAGGGGGATTTGATGACCACTGCTACTCTCCCTGTATGTAGGACCCAGGTTTCTGAGTGCTGTGAAAGTCTTTTCTCTAGTCTGGACGCTCAAAAGGAGCACTGTTACTCTCCCAAAGACCTCCTGCAAACATCTAGGAGAACGATTAGCTGCTACACAACTCCAAAGTAAACTATAGCTCTCTGAGGTCCTGAGGGTGCTGTCTTTATGAAAGGAAGCTTGACCTCATGCCACCCCCTAAGCCCTCCTGTTTGCCAGTGCCAGCACAGACCCCATCATGTGACATTTAGCATTTCCAGTTTGCAGACTCATTCTGTTTGCATTTTATCTCCCAGGCATGACTTACATCCTTGCTGTTGGATGTGTCCACACAGTCAGCACGCCAGGCTGGGCACAGTTTGTCCTCTAAACTGAGCCCGATGTGCTGCGGACACAACCAGCAGCTCTCTGGGTCACACAGTGCTTTTTGGCTTTGAGGATATTTGTCTTCCAGTTTCCTCAACTTTCTCATTTGACTCAGGGATGCTGAACTGGCCAAGACTGGCAGAGAGTGGAGGGCCCTGGTGTAAAAAAGCCTCCTGGGAGATGCTGTGGTTTTACAAACTCTCCATCGCTCTGAATTCAGCAGAGTACCCCATTACTTGGCCTGCCTGTGTTTTGCTCTTATTTAAGGGGTCACTTTCATCAGAGTGAACCCAGGACTTGTGTGGGTGTGGATATCCCCCTGTTCTACTTGAGGAACTAAACAGAAGTTGTAATTCCCCTACTGACCTCTATAAACCCTGCTACTTTTCCCCATGGACCGTGATGCTGTTGAAAGCTGATCCCATTTCTCCGCTCAAAGCAGGGGGAGCTTTCCATTGAATAGATCTCAGACTTCCAACTTCCAGCTCCGAGCAGCTCCTTCCCATAAGAGCCCCTCACGGGCACACAAAGCAGAGGCAGGAGACACTGACACCTCCTGGCATAGTGTATCACTGGGAAATGATTCACCAGCCACTGTCTGAGAAACTCTGGTTGGGAATATACTTGACACAACACATTGGATTTTACTCTGGTGCTTGGGCCACCTTCAAACTGGACCTTCCTTTGAGGCATCAGGAGATTCTGTATTTTTGTCAGAAACACATGATTGTTTTCTCACTGTTCCTTTAGCATCCCACTGTTTCCCTGCCAAGACTATGGTTTAGGTTAAACAAATCCATTCAGCTTTAAATAGTTTGCCATACATCTCAGGGTTTGCTAATATCACAAAAACTGTATTCGTTTTTTTGAGAACATCATTTTCATAGAGGCTCAAGCACTCTGTGCTCCCGAGGAGTGCAGCAACCTGGGCAAACATTTCTGTGTCCTTTTCCCTCATGATAAACCTGATTGTACTCAGGGGCTCACAGACCACACCACCTTACTCTTGTTCCCTTGAGGTCAGTTCAGTCTGGCAGAAGTATTGCAATGGAAGTTAATTAGGGAGAGCTTGCTGATGAGAAAGTCCTAGGGCAGATAAAAGTCACACCCAAGTATCTCCCTTGCATCTTTAAGAGAAGAGAAACACAAAAACTATTTCAATATATGCAAATCAAGTTCTGCATCTTTTGTTATCAGGAGAGAGTCACGGCACTGAGTCTCAATATTTTGAAGTTACATGTAGGACTGGGAGTGTCACAAAATAACACCATCCTGAAAAAGCAAACCAGGAATCATTCTCTGTGTTTTTCAAGAAAAACTGGCAAAAAAGTAGCAACCTAACTCAATTTGTCCTAATAAATACGTATTGCTCCTTATGTAATAAAAGAAGTGATGAAGGACGTAACTCAAACTGAGCTCAGCCTTCAGAGTCACTTTACCTTTTCTGGTTTTCTTAGAGAACCATCCTCCAGCTCCCCTCCGATGCACCTCAGATTCGAGATGCTGTCGGTGTGAGCCCCCTGCTGCCTGTCCCTCTGAAACCACAGGACTCAAACCCTACCGGGTTAAAAAAAAAAAAAAAAAAATGAAGACAGTGGAATAAAGGGAAGGCGAAGCTATTTTGATTGTATAGTGCCACCCACTGTCGGAGAGACAGACGGCACCGGGGCCGCTGCTCAGGCGCGGGCGGTGCCTCTGCTCCCGTCGATAACGAAGATCTGTATCTGAGACATGTAATTCAGATATCTGAGACAGCCAGAAGACTATAAGGCAGCTCTATACAGCCAGTGGGATATACACACACAGATATATGCATACTGTGGAGTCAGTTGTATATTGTATATAACTCAATACAATATAAATACTGCATATATAAATATCAATATCTCTGTGTGTGACAATTCTGAGTCTTGATGAGTCACAGAAAGCTGACGTGGAGTGGTCCTGCACTGTGAGGGAGATCCAGTGGGGAGGAAACCTCACTGGAAAAGCTTTGGGTGGGCCTGGGGGTGACAAGTGCCAGGGGAAATATGCCAGTTGGGTGTCAGCCCCTCTTGGTGGCCTACAGGTGAAGGGATGGTCAAGGAGATTGGGAGGGCACGGAGATGTGGAGGTGCAGGGAAACATGGGCCTGTGTGCACGTTTCTTCAGTGAAGAAGCTTAACTTGTTGTTTGTATTTGATAAGGATTTGATTTTGATTATCAGCTACTTCTGTGTATCAGAATGGACAGAATTATCCCACGATTTACCTCTGTCCAGACATCAGGTGGAAAAAAATCCACCCAAAGCACTGTGCCACTCCCTGGGTTTTGCCATTGTATGTCTAGAGAAGGGAAGATCTTTCCAAAAGTTTTATGAGTCCAGACATCCCAACACCTTCCAAACCTACGAAATGGTGTATCCTGGGAAAAGACAGAGCTGTATTTCCCTATACATCCACCACCCATGGCCAAAGGCAATTCAATCAGCCTGAGAGCAGGCCATGCTCTGATGAGCGGGGAGCTCTTGGAGGATGGTGCACTCTTCTGCAGAGGCGCCCTTGGAGAAGAGATCTTTCATTAAGATTGTCATTTGCTACCACTTCCATCCCCGCAGAGGCTGCCTCCTCCTCACAGGCACCGTCCCCAGGGAGGCAGCGCTTGTGAAATATTCATGCATCAGAAGAAATTACATTTGTAAGCGTGGACTGCAGAGCGACAACTGGCTGGAGGGGCGAGCAGGGAAAAACAATAGGAGCGAGGGAGGGAGAAAGAAAGGCAGAATGTGGGAAATGAGAGGTGGGCTGTGATTTTTCCCTGTCAAAATGCACGCTGAGTCTCACTGCAGTGAGGAGCTTTGTGGGCTCTGCTTGGGGTTCATTTCTGGTGGCACACGAAGTGCATAGATTTTCTCCTCACTCAGGGATGTCTAAACAGCATTTATATTTGTGCTTCTGTAAGACTGGAGAGTAACCTCACCCAAGCATGCCCAAGAGACAAAACTGCCCCCGATCCACTGGTAGGTCTGTGTCACAGGCTTGAATGGTACGGGCAGCTCTGCAGGGGCTACCCCGGTTTTAAAGAACTTAAAAATATATTAATCCACATTTTGGGCTTTTTGGTCAAATTGTATTGAAGAGAAGGAAAAAGGCAAAACCAAGCACATTTAGTCCTGCATGGCTGGAGGCTTCAGGTCCATGACTGACAGGACTTAGCCAGGTGCTTGGTGCAGCCTTTGGATCTCTGGAGCGCATGGCTGCAAATCTTTTACACCATCAGGGACCACTAATGGCCCATGAGCACAGCACAAGACCTCCTTGAGAAATGCATATTCCCTCTTAAAACTCACCCTTTTTCTTTTCCTCTCTGCTCTGTCTCACCCTGAGTACTGGGTTCCTTATCACCATCCAGAGGCTAAGACCTCTAGCAGTGACAGTAACAGTGAAAACCAGAAGGATCGTTGTTTTTAATGCTGTCATAAATAGATCCCCTTACTGCTGATGCTGTGTAATTCACCCAGATATCCTATAGGTATAGGAAAGGAATCTGAAAGCATCCTACAGATGTTTTCTCAAGGGGATTGTTTCCCCCTCCCTGCATAGGAAGGATCCTCACACCCTCCCTGCACCCTCTCAGGAAGCACACGCACGCTCGCATGATGCAGGAGCAAGTTCTGCCTATTTTAGGGCCTGAAATTTCCCTGTCGGCATGGCAACTTTCAACTCCTCACCTCTGACGGAAGCTGCTTAAAATAGCAAACCCAGAAAGCAACCATCGTGCTCCATGCTCAGCAAGCCCAGCTCCAGCATGGCAGGCAGGGCAGGATCTGGAGCCAGAGAAACACCAGGGCTAAGGAGGATGACCCGTGGGCCATCACCTCCCACTGCTGCCATGGCAGTTTTCAAACCACCACCTGAATTTTCATCATCTTTCCTGTCTAAAGATACCCTCTCCCTATGCCCCCTTGGTAGCTCAGTGAAAGGTTGTCTCAATATTCTCAGACCTATCCACAGACATTGAGCCTCCATCTTTCCATGGATATTGTCTCCATCACACATATATTTTCTCCCAGGCCTCCAGGGCTGTTCAGTCTTGTGGGTTGCCATATGAAGAAAGGTTCCCCAACCCTCCAAATTCACTTTTATTTTTACTTTTTTTTTTTCTTTGGAAAAACCATTAATATTTTACACCTATTCTTTTTTCCCCCAAACCAATTTTTCCTCCAGCTCACACACAAACAATTACAATTGCACGGGGTCAAGCGGGCATGTGGTGTGTCTCCTCTAATCCCTGCTTAACCTAATTCATTTTCTGTCTAAGAACGAAACTCTGTGAGATTCATTCAAGAGTCTGGATTATGTCTCTCTCAGCCTACAGTGCTCACATAGGATTAGGGAATAAAAAAACCTAGAAGTCACTGGCGAGGCACTAAACCTGCAAACAACCCAAACACCTCAAAAATCCCTTTTGTGTGCCTGAATTTGAGCTAGGAGTCAGGATGTGCAGGAAGAGCTGCTCTGCTGAAATGTCATTGCCAATGCAGAGTCCAGTCCTCAGGGCTGTTTTTAGGTTTATGGGGACCTGGACCTTCTGTCATATTTTGTTTCTGAGGGTTTGTTTTTGCTTCTTTTGTCCTTTCTTCACCCCAAAGTTTTCTGGGGAGTTCAGCGGGTGAAATAGGGATGTCTGAGGGGTTTGATTTGGCTTTCTCATGGAAAAAAATAAAATCAATCTTCTACACGGGCAAGAAGGGCTTGTTTTGTACAAACCCAATCATTGCTGCTTGTTGTTGCTTCAAGGAGAGCTTGTTGACATTTTTCAATCAAAATATTTTCTACTCTTCCTCCAACTTAAGTCTTCTTTTCTCCACCCCTCACCTCCTTCAGTTTTGGCAGGTGATACATTTTTAAACAATTTATGCACTTTTATTTCTATGTGTTATTCAAAAGGGCAACAACCACCCAAGCATTTCTCTTTCCCTTTCTACAATTGGGCAGTGAATATTAACATTAGGAATTTCCCTCTCTCCTGGCTTTATTTTATTTATTCCCATACTTTTCCCCACCGCTTCTCTCCCTTCCAAACTTGTCAAAACTGCTTCAAATGGGGAAAGGCAAACCCCACCTCTCCTCTGGAGAGCCTGAAGCACCTCACTGAACCAGGCTGGGCCAGTCACCTCTGCTTTCCTGGAAAAAAATGGATTCACCTCCTAAAGGATTCCACTTTTACTTCTTTGGGATCCATAGGTGCTTCACTGAGGCACCCCTAACAAGGCATCTTCTCAAGAGCCTGCTGCAGGCTCTTGGCTCCAGGGGGAAGCAGAAGCCAGCTGGGAGAAGTTACCTCCAAGCACAGGGACAAGCTCTGGTCAGGAGCAAGCTGGGGACACTATCCCCTGCAGCTGTTTGCACCCTTTTTAGGGTGCAGAGACTCCCTTAAAAGCTGCCAGTGGAAATGGGAAGACCTGCATTTTACCGACTTGCGTTTCTCAATTACTGCTCCCTTAGAGGAAAAATCAGGGATGCCCATTTCCCAGAACAGACAGAAAACCAGGGGTTTGCATCTCTTACACATAATGCCAGAGGAGATTTAATGCTTTACTACCACAGCACGTACTCTTGTTCAGCCTAAGAGGCAGCAAATCCCCATTTCCCAGGCAAAGCTCCTCCTGAGCTCCTCTGAGGGCAGGGCAGCTACTACTGCCTCCAAGGAATACTGAGAAGAGCTCAGGATATCAAGAAAAAGCAGTCAAGCTGGACAAGCAAGTATCTGCAGTTCACCTAAAGGACCTGCAGATAAGAGAAAAACAGCAAAAGAAATTTCTAAGGCAGAAGGAGGGAGGGGGGGGGAAGATGCACTTACAGTCTGATTTCCAGGATGGGCCAGCCGAGGTGTTTGGCAGTGATTTACCAAGGTGTACTTACTTCAAACATAAGTTTTCCTGGAGCTACTGAACAGAGAAGCAAAATTAATATATTCATGTAGTTGCATTTATATGTGTGTCTACAGTGTCATTATTAACACAGTCAATCCCAGGAGCTTTATTTCTTGATTCCCTCGAGTGGGGCACGAGTCCCGAGGTGCCCTGGGCAGGAAGCCAATCAGCCTGGAGCTGCAGGTGGGTTCCTGCAGGACTACAAAGGGTGTCTGTGCTCGGGCTGCCCAAGCAGACAGGGTAAACACCCTCGGCCCTGACTATTATAGGAAAGAGGGAGCCCACACGTGCTGACTCACTCCCCGAGGGACGTCCAGCAGAGGAGCTCGTGGTCACCCACACATCCCTCCTGCCCCACCATTTGCCTTTGCTGTGGCTGCAGCTGGTCCCCTCTGAACACTAGAGCCTCTCTGACCTCCACTCCTGAGGGGCTGCACCCCTCCCTTCCCAAATTCACTGTTTGTCTCCTGTTTCTCCTTCCACACAGCCCCAGTTCCTCCTTCAGACACCCTATCCTCCATGGCAGGGATGGGAGGTGATGGACACCTCAGGTTAAGATCAGCCCATTTCTCCCAAGTTTTGGTGTTTATCCTGCTGCATATGCAGAGATGTAAAAAGCTCATTGAAAATAATCCAGGGTTAAATATCTAAGCCCCCCTCCCTGGTTTTGAGCTTCTCTTTTAGCCTCACACCCTCGCCAGTTTCTTGAGTTTCTTGTGTGATGGCCATGCAATCACATCGCTTTGATCTTTGGCACAGGGGATGGGAGAGAAACTTTCCTCTGTGTGTGTGTAGAGAGGAAAGGGCATGATCAGGAAGAAGAGAAAGGATCAGGGAGCAGGGCAGCAGGTTTGTGCCAACTAGAGACAGTTTTTCCTCTATGTCACCTTCTTTCCTGTTTCGCTCCCCCAGCCCCTCGCCAGCCACCAGCTAAAACCCAAACCAGCTTTGAGTGCTCGGGTCTGTCTGAGGGAACACAAACCTGCTGTGAGAAGCACAAATGTTGAAGTGAAGGGAGAAGAAATCTCCTAAAATTATTGTGAAAGGTCAATACTACTTAATTTAGCATATATATTGCTAATGAGAATTGCCTGGGTAGGTTGTACCTATTACTAGGAAGTCCCTTCCGTACCTCACAGTTAGTTTGACTCTTTAAAACCCCTCCCTGTCCCCTCCCCAGACACCCCCTGGCTGCCATTGCTTGCAGGACATCTGCCAGGGCAGGATGATAAGACAAAGAGGCCAGCATAAATCACAGCTGCTAATTGCAAAGCCGTGTGTATCTGTCCTTGCCCTTTTGTGCCTTTGCCTTCAATCCACAGCTTGCCCACCCGATCCATCTCCCTGTCATTTGTGCTCTTTCGTGTCTCTCTGTGCTGCTTCCCCTTTATATTTTGAAGCACAGCCTCCACTTCTCCATAATCAGCTTGACTCCTTGCATCTTCATTCATGGGCACTCCTGGCCTCTTTGCCAGCTTGCTCACTTATTTTATACAGTTCTCCTTTTCTTCCCCTAGCATCATCACTCTCCTCACCTCCCTGCTTGTCTCTCTGAACAGACACACATGATATGTTTTGCTGTTGCCATGCTCTCCTGGCATTAACTAATTGTGATCTACAAGCCAGAAGGTCAGCAGTAGGTATGTATTTTTGCAGCCCTCAATCCTACATCAACAGACACACAAATGTGGATGAAGGTCTTGCAGCAAGATGGTCAGACCCAGACTCCAACAATCTGTAAAACCAGTAAAAAAGGCTGTTTCATAGAAGCATGCCCTTGTCAGAATAGGCTGCTCCTGGAGAGAAAAGCCACATGAGCTTGAGGAAACATTCTGGAGGCAAAACTGCCAACCTTTGGTTCATCTCATCCTTAAAACATTATCTGGCCTCCAGATTTCTAGGAACAGGGGGTTTTTTACCAGCCAGAAGAGTGTTGAGAGACCATAAGAGGCCACAGTTTTACTTTCAAGTAATTTAGGTAGATCCCAGGGAGAGAAGGAGACCCCTTAGGGATTACTAGGAGTTAGTTTAGTGCTTCACTGGAGGAAAAATAAATTGCTGGCAAAATGGAGAACTGACAGTCTCTGTGGCAGTGTTTCACTACCTGGAGAAAATTATCCCTGATATTTGCTGTCAGTGATTTGTTCAAGCCTGAACTGACTTCACCCAAGCAAAGTTGCTCCACAGGTTTCAAATGCTGAGAAATTGTAGGGAAAACAGGGTTCAAATATTTCAGAAACAAAGCAAAACAGTTCTTCCATGAGCCAAATACCATTACTTTTTTGCAGCATTGGTGGGAAACTTCTGGACTGTGGGACTCCACCATTAGCAAATCTTGTTAACAAGCTGCTTGAGCATTTGTGTGAGGCATCAGAAAATGGGTTATGTGTCTTATTGATTTAATGACAACTATCTCTGCTAGGAATTGATGCTTTCATTAGAGAAAGCAGGTTAGCAATAGGCTTGTGAATGTATGGCCAGCTCAGGCGGGGGTGAGGTACAAATGGTTTTCCCTGTTGAAATAAAACTTACAGGCAAAGTGCAATGTAGGAGGGCTCTGCTAATGTCACGGGGCTAATAACACAGCTCTGGTTTACTGGATTAAAAAATCCCACAGTTGCTGAAATCCACCAAAGATTATGATTAATAAATCATCCCTTTGGAAAAGAGCAGTGAAATACCTGATGAAAGTAAGTACTTGTTGCTGAATATCTGTCTTTGAAACCCCGTGACAGGACTTCCTTTCCCCACACTGGAAATTCGGCTGAGGATGCCAAGTATCTTAGATGATGATTCCTAGAAAAATACAGGCAAAGTGAGGCGGAGAAGGCCTTTCCCTTTTTTTTTCTGCTGAAATACCAGCAGAGCCCAAGGATGTGGTATTTTAAGAAAACAACGAGATTAAGAGACAGAGGCTAAGAGTTCACCGTGCTTCTGACAGAGATAAACTGCAGTATCAGTTTCTATCAGATGGAGAGCACACAGCCTGCGCTTCAGGGGAGAGGCTTAATGAGTTAATAGGGCTTCCCCACTCCTCGCTACCTATGGAGCTTCAGCCCTGCACACAGATGTGTGAGCATCAAGGGGAGACAATTCCAGATGCAAACAAACCATTAGAAGCCCTCATTCAGGGGCTCAGCACTGAAGACCTTGCTTGGGCATATGTCACGCAGGAAGCAAAGCGAATTTACCCACCCCACGTTATGTCTTACATTTCCTGGAGGAGGCTGGAGGTCTCTCGTCATTCTTTCTTCTGCCCCTGGGGCTAGAGCCTGTGTTTTGTTTGGTGTTCCAGGCTTTTTCACAGGCACTTAGTGTTCACCTCAGTGTATAGTGATTACACACATGGTGGGAGGAGAGTCGAAGAATTTTCTGGATTCTGCTTTCTCTCTACTTTTTCTTGTCTACCTCCCTTCCCTCCTTGGCCCCAGCTTCTGTTTCCCAATGGATCTATTCCATGTTGCCCTACCAAACCGGCACAGTTCAGCTCTGCGGGTTGTCCACCATCTGTAGCCTCCACTCTAACATTCATTTAGCTGGAAACCTATAACCTTCAGTAAGATGAGAAAGGAAGAAAGAAGAGAAACTTTCATGTGGCTGCTTGTGGCACAGCCTCAACCACGTTTGTTGGGGAACGGAAACTCAAACCTCTGGCATCCTCACTGACTCAATTACTGAGGAGGGGTGCCCTCCGCACACTTCATCTTCATTGTATAATATGTGTAGGGAGGCTTTGGCCACAGAAGGCCAGTGTATGTGGACCCAACAAGACCTACTAAGTTGTACCTACAAGGAGGAGGGAAGCTTGTGATGGTACCAGCTGCTCTATTTCCTCTTAACTCAGGCTCATTGACATGTATTTACTATGGCAGCCAATACTCACGTGGTTTAGCTTGATTAAATGAAGAAAAGGAGGACAGAAGCAAAAATCAAGATCAAGAATACAGATTGCCATGGAGGAAAAGTGCTGAAAGCGCCATAAAACCTGCCAGGCATCCTTATTGCTGCCACTGGGGGGATTTTTGTAAGCACAATGGCAGCAAATAGTTCAAAAGAGGAAAACAAAAGATGTGCTTTCAATGACCCCCTAAAAAATCCCCCTCCTTGCAGGAGCCTATGTGAAGCTTCACCTTTTCTGGTTATTTTTTAACATCCTGCTTAGACCACCGTACTGAGTACAAAACTCAGTCCAAAATCAGGATGTCTGTGCTAAGTAACAGCCAAGAAAGCTCCAGTCACAAATCCCACAGAAGAAGCTCTGGCACCCACAAATTTCACAAGATTTTTGGGTGCACACCATTTCCCAGGCAGGATGTGTCCTCAAATGACTGAACTGAGAAGGAAAAAAAAAAAAAAAAAGAAAAAAAGTCCTCTCAAAATACAAGTAAAACATGCTTCTGATGCAGAATTAGCATTTGGCAGAGCAGTGACTCATGGTGAGTGAGGGTTTCATGCATCCCTTCTCTCAAGCAGCCAGGATCTTTTTCTGGCTTGTGAATCACCAGAAAATGGTAGATGAGCACATCTTGACCTAAGTGAAACACTGAGGGTGTTAAAGAAAATGGAGGGCTTTTCTCTGCTCTCTGAAATAGCACTGCTGGCAACTTTGTGATGCCAGGAAGAGGGAAAACTGCATTCCCAGGGATGGGTTAAAAGGTGAAAAGCTTCATTTGCAGTGGATTTGCAGAGCCCAACTGTGAGTGAAGGGTGGATTCTGCTGTACACAGAACAGGCTCCTGTGTGGAAAAGGGACATGCCAGCTCCTTTGAGGACATGATGCTTTTTTTTTTTTTTTTTTATTGCAAGATCCCATGTTTTAGAGGGCCTGGCACATTTTCCAGATGCTTTTGTGACCCTCCCAGAGTCTAAAAATCGCATCATCAGGGTCTTCACAAAAACTCTTCAGACTCCTTTAAGAAGAAGCCATGGGAGTGGGGATCAGGAAAACAGCTGAGCATCACCCTAAACCCCCTCTATATACTCCCCCTTTAGACACAGCCTCACATCAGTGGCACTGGATGCAGAAGAGCCAGAATTTTAAGGACAAGCCACGTGAACTGCAGTTTTGCCACCTAAATTGCTACAAGACAGAAGGAGAGAGAGAGAGATATTTATTAAGTGTAGCACATATGTAATCAATTTGGGTTAGAGTCCAGCTGCATGAAATGGGGCAAACACGACACCCCCAGCTCTGCAACACTCTGACAAAGCCTTCCTGGCCAAGGGAGGGCACAAAAGACACATCTGGCCGTCCAAACACCACACCAAGACCCAAGATTCTCCCTTGCTTTTTGCCCCCATATGGGTTTATTTTGCAGGGGGGTGATTCCAGACAAGGAGAGACAATGAAATACACTTTGTTTGCAGTCAAATAGCTGGGTTTCCTGATTGCTAAGGTGAAAACACCAGCCCTCCTTCTGCTCCTTACTTCATAATTATGCCCCTTCATTCCTGCATCTCCTTTAATTATTTTTTAATCCAGATTACTCCCCACAGGAATGTCCCTTAGTCAAGATGTCTCTTATCCTGTAGCACAGGAAAAACAAAATGTTGGTGGTGAGCTTTTTTCCTTCACATCAAGTAGAATTAGGTGCCAGCTTTTGTCATGACTACAAAACACTCTCTTCTCTGGACAGAGAATTCCCTTTGGATAATCATTCATCACAAAATGGCACCTTCCCAAGCATCCCCCCATTAATTATCCTCCTGGTCAAGATTTCATGCAAAAACACCATGACACTGATGTAATGGTCCAACCTGAGCTCATCTTAAACAGTCTAACTCAGGTTTTGAGGGATGTGTAGCCACGACTACAGAGAAATACTCAGGGTAAACACTTGAGGTGGCTGTGAGGGAAAAATCTGAGCTCTGTTGGACAGAAGCGTCATGATATCAGCACTCCTAGGGGCGGCTGGGGATGTCATTCCTTGTGACTCCAGCCATCCAGGTGCAAACTCTGTTTTTGCCATTCCTGTTATGAATGCAGGCAAGCGACTTCAGGCTTTTGTGTTTCCCTCCTTCGGGCTTGAAAGGGAGGTGAAAATTGCTTCCCCTCGTGCTGTTGCCGAAGGGGATCCAAGCAGGAGCCCACAAAGGCTTTCCACAAGGATACTTTGCTGTAGGATGGTCCACCTGCCCTAAGGTACCTGCTGAACCTTTACGCTGAGCAAAAGGAGCAATGCATGAGTGACATCGGCCCAGCCACGCAGATCTGAGTGCAAAATGCTGCCTCAGGGAGGCTGCTGCACTGAGCTCTTCAGCTAAGCTGAGCTCTTCAAGCAACAAAGACAGGCAAAAAAGTAAAAAAAAAAAAAAAGAAAAAGAGTAAAATTCCATTCCTGCCATTGCCTTCATGTTAATCAGCATGGCATTATGCAGAATGATTTGTAATTTTACACTGACAGCTATTATCTCCTGGCAGCCACCATGACTTGAACAAATGCCTGATGTTGCAAGGGGCTGGGGGTTTTGTGCTTTTGACAAGAATCTCGCCTCGGTAAGGAGCCCGAGGAGAGGGAAACGCTGCTCTGCAGTCCTCGTTTCAGTCCTGGTGTATGGATGCTGGCAGTCCTTCCTCGGTGCTTACGGCAACACTGCAACATCCACCTCACTCGAAAAGCCTTTTGCAGAGCAAGAGAAGGAACACAGTCCGTGGACTTTGCTTGTAACAGCCTCCTTTTCTTCGGATGAAGTGTCTGGAGTGAGAGGAGATTATAAACACCACGGATTGACCCAACGTGACGAACTTTGCATATGAATAAGTAATGTCAAAGTAATATCCAGGCTCTTACTTGAGCGAAAATGTTTTTGTTTTTGTTTTAATGCCTTCTAGACAGGCAAAGCAGGCAGCAAGTGCCTGGGTAACTCAGCAGTACAGGTTCACAGGAAATCATCTAAGAGCTCACAAACCAAGGGAAGCAGGAAAGCAAGGGGCATGAAAGAATAAGAAGAATGAGAAACACTCTCTTTTGCCTTGACTTTTGTTTGGTTCTTCAACTCAGTTTCTAAGAAACCCAAATCTTGGACTACCCCAGAGACAGGAGGAGTTTAAGACTCATGAGCTGTCTGGTCCTGGACACTGAATAGGCTCAAACACAAAATGGGAGGAGGCTCCAGAACTGGAATACTCCAGTTCAGGTTCATTCATAATATTAATCTTTTTCTTGCCATCAGGTCTTGCTTATTCAAGATGCCTGGATATCTCAGGCCCTCCCACCAACCACATGAATACTGTGCCAATCCACAGGGATTTCCTATAGTGCTATTTTTAGAAAAAAATTAGAATTTTGAATCAATAAAAAATTGGCCAGAGTTCCATCTGTGTCAAGCCTGGCTGGTTTTCAATCAATCTTTTCATTAAACTTTCATTTTTTTATAGAAAATGAAAAAAGAAGGATTTTTTTATTTTGTAGGGGGAAATTTTGCCTTTCACGCAAACCAGCTATAATTTGTCCAAAGCTGGTCCACACTTAGAGAACTTCTTTGGCTTCTGTGAATATTTCTAGTTTTTGCCTGGCTACTTTTGATGATTTGTTTAAGGTGTTGTTGGCATGAGCAAGATAGTTCTGGGCACTTTTTAAACGCTTTTAAGTTTTTTTGCTTTTATTCTGGAAGATTTCGTGTGCCCAACTGCTGACAAGCTGTTTCCATCTCTAGTGGCTTGTCTAATAAAATATACTAACGTTCCCTACAGCCTTGATACCTTTCTGTGATGCTCACAGAAATAAAGGGCTGCCATTCCCACACATCAAAGCCTCTCCCCAAGTACTCTGCTTGATATGTAAAAACCCCAATGTCCTGAGGCATTTGTAATTTAAAACTGAGGTTATACAATGCACCATCCCCTTCAATCCTGATAGGGACAGATCCAAGGTCATTTCCCTGGTAACTTCAGGAGAATTTGGCACAAACTTGTGGCTTCTTATTTTATAATTATAAGCCACTTTTGAAAATCTTGCCTGATATCACCCAAAGCTCCTCTTGTTTTTCAAAGTTGTTTTTTTAACTTGTAATGCTTTTTTTCCCCCAAAGTGTTCTGTTTTTAGGGTCAGGAGCTGTTGCACCTTTTCAAGATATTGCATGCTGCCCAACACAAGAGATCCAAAATGAGGTGTTCCAGTGGTCCCCCAGACTGGAGGGACAGTCCTCCCAGGTGGGTACAGAACATCTGTCTGGGATTTAGTGCCTAGTGGCAACCTTCAGCCTGGAGGCACACGAGACTGGCTGGTTGATCAACATCAAACCAACCCCATCCAAGTAAAGTAATTTTTATTTATTTCAAAGACTGTCCTCAGCCACTGACAGTGGGCACGGCTCCATAGTCTCTCTGTCCCCCTTATCCCCACGCCTTGGCTGGGTCCTGGGGTCCTCTAATGTTTTATATCCTCCTTTAACCTTGAGAAGAGTAAACTCTTTGCAGCCTGCCTGGAGCCAGCCAGGAGCTACTCCCAACAAACATCTTCTCCTTTGTTTTTCCTGGTAATGTTATCTTGGTCACTGTTTTATCTTTCCTTCTCAGCCCCACTCAGGGTGACCAAAACCATATATAAACATGGGGAGTTTTCAGAGTCCATCTTCATCCAGTCTTTGGATGTTCACCTCACCTTCCCCATCCTAATTCCCACCACACTGAGAGCTTGTGAAATTACTCGCTTCCTCGTGGTGATGCCTCACTGATCCCTTCTGTGGGTAAGGTTTGCTGGGGTGATTCTGCACAGAGGATGTGGTCAGATCCTCATCCCACTATAGCATCTGGTGGCAGTGGGGTGTCCCTAATACATCTAACACAGTCTCCTTGAAAAAAAAAACCTGAATCCCTAAAGCTCAGCTCTGTAACAGTGAGCAGGTCTGTATTAATTTAAAAATAAAGTAAAATAAAATAAAAATTCAGAGAGAGCTGACTTTTATTTCCCCACTCAGCTCTCTGTTTACCTCTGAACATCAGCACTGGTGGCAGGGCTGTGTTTCCATACAACACACACATCCCCCCTCCTTAGATAATTACACTTAATTGCTGGTGTCGGTGGCTCAGAAGTCTTCCAGGCTCCACCGCGGTTACGGCAGCAGCGCTCGGGAGCAGAGCGGGTCCACCACATGCGGTCCAAGCAGCATCCTGACAACGCCCAGCGCCACTCACACCCCCACTCTCCTCCCTTGGCAGCTCTGGGATAATCAAAAAGACCCAGGATGTGTCACACGGGGATGCAGAGTTTGCCCCAGCACGAAGGCAACTCGGGCCAGTACTTACCTATGAATTAGGAACAGTCCCTTTCATCTCAGCAACGTTAACTCCGAAGGGTGACGGTGGTGACGGAGCCGACAGCAGCTGAGTTTATCACAGCTTTCAATTTAGAAGAAACAACCCGCTAATGTGTGCTCTGAGCAGATGGATGTCACACAAGCCAGGGTTTTAGGAAGAATTTTCCAGACTTCCCTTTTTAAGACCTTCTCATTGCCGTTTTTTAGCTTCATGGAGATCAGAAAGGGCCACAAGTGGGGTGATGGTGGAGCAGCAGACAGGGAAGGGTAGGAAGGACAGGCTGGAAACCCTCCAACCCAGGACGGGGAGAAGTGATACTGACGCAACTTCTGCCCCGTGGGGCAAGAGATAACCCTCTCCCATGAGGAACAGATTTGCTCCTGGAGCCGTTGTTCCTTTGCTCATACTGCTTTTATCCCCTGGAAAATGCCCTGTTAGAGGGAAGGACCTCATAGAGCTTTATGAAGGCAATAGTCTGGTCCCAGCAGATAATTGAGATGCCAGGTTTGCAAGAACCTCTAAAGCATTTTCTTCATTGCTTGAATGGAGTACAAAGAAAACCGCTATTTTTCTGTCTTATTTTTGAAGCCCTTCACTTTTTGTTAGACTAGTTTCTGAAATGCCCAACCCTGCAGGGAGGTTAGCAAGGGCTTGGTGTTCACCCCTCAGGGAATGATTCAGTGTGAGTGGGCAAGGATAACTCATAGCTTGCCTGCCTGCTCACTTGAGGATCTGCTCAACAGCACTGGGAACTGGTTTTATTGCCAAATAATCTTGCATTTTCGAAGCCCTCTGCCCCAGCACTCTGAAATATCAAGGGATAAATACTAATTTCAGTAATTTCCTGAGCCAAGCACACAGAGCTTGTTCACAGCATTTATCTGTATAATTTCACCCAAAAAGTGTTGCAATACTTCTTCGTGGTAACCATTTGGGAAAACTGTTGCAATGTGCCACCTGCCCCTCCACACAATGTGCCTGTGCCCTTCTTTTCCTGGCAGCTACAGGAGCCAGAGGCCCAGGTGTGGAAGATAATTTCCCCATGGCAAGGGACATCTGGCTCTTTGGCAAACTCAAAAGACCCCTGTGCCGACCAACCTCTCTAGTGTTGGTTTTGGTTGTACAGTGAGGTTGTACATGAGCTGGCACTAAAATCTTGCTCTTCCCAGCCCCGTCTGTCTTCAGGTGATTTTTAAATGTAGCAGATTGGTTGCTTTGTACAAAAAGAGCTAGTTTCTTGAAAGTTTCTCAGCTTATCTATGGTGTCCTTGTTCCTCAGCTGAACTCTTTGCTAACCTCAGACCTAACCACCCTTCTCCTATTTACAGGGGTTTATTTTTCCCTTGAAAAAGGTTTACGCACTGACCTTTTCCCCACACACTTCACTTTTGCCTTCTGTTTGCCTCACCTAACTTTAAGCAGTTCTATGAAAAACTGGAGTGAAAATAAGGAGTTTTGTCATCCAGGGTTCTCCCCGCAGTCAATGGCCCAAAACCCAGATATTTCTCCAGTCCTGAGTTATAGCTGTGGGGCAGGATGGGATGCTTCAGGTCCCAAGCCACAAGGATTTTGTGGATATCTGCTTTGGGGATACATTTATGGTATAAAAGAGCTGACAGCCACATGAGGTGCAAATGCAGTGAAGAATGTAACCTTCAAGTAGCGTTATTTTCTTGGCTGGTGAAAAAGATGCCTTCTGTCTTCTATCAAGTGCACTGAAATGTCTCTACATTAAATTAAATAATTTCCCTCTTTCCCTCCTTTTTTTTTTTTTTTTTTTCCCTTAAATATCCTGCAGGGGTTTTTTGGTGTATTAACATTTGCTATAGTAGAGTGGCAAATTATTGTGGTAGAGCTAAACTACTGTGGCTTGAAGAGTTTTGCAAAAATAGGGTTTTTATATTAGACAAACATGGAGTTTTTGGTTAGTCTGAAGTAGCAGCAAATGAGGCAGAAACAAAAAACTTGGAAAGTTAAGAGACTGCTCTCTCTGTTTGGTTTGCTACTTATGTATGAGGCATTCTTGATTTTATAAGGAACTTTCTTTATGCCCTTTCCTAAACTGAGGTTGAGCTTTGCCAGGAGATGAAATGTAAAAATTAAAAATAATGGACTGTCCTGCATCAATTATGAGACATTTACACCTTGAATTTACACTCTTGCTATTATTAATTGATTATTAATCATTCTTTTCCCAGTATAGATCGTGAAAAATGATCTGCTTTGAACACAGGCTTTCTCAGCATGTTGATGGAAGGAGGGAAGATGGACATGGTTAGGGTTCCACATCTTATTGCTCCTAGGGCACTTGTTTCCTGTTCCTTCTGCCTGCAGGAGAAGAGTCCAAGAGCACAACTGCCAGGTCAGAAGTCACTGCTTTCACTAGGTTCATCCCGAAACCCAGTGAGATGTTCGTGCAGAAGGGTTTCTCCCGCAGGGCTTTCATTTTGGCAGCTCCATCTGACCAAATGGAGAGGGACCACCAGGTCTCTATCACAGCCTTGGGCAAAAGCCCCAGGAGACCAGGTTAGCTCCCAGATAGCTCTGGGATAGCTGCTCTTGCAATATGGCCACAGGTTAAGTGTCTGAGTGGAAAAACTTTACTAAGAGGTGCATTGTGCTCCCTAAAAATAACTACCACTTCTTTATCCAAACCACATCCCTCCAGAGGGCTCCAATATTTAAGCAAATTTGGATGCTGAGAGGAATCCTAATCAGGGAGACATTTTGCTTTGGCCACAGACCTCTCTGAAGTCCCTGGGAAGCATCTGCAGAGGCGATGGGAGAGCTTGGCCACCACCCATGCCCACGCGCTGCAGCAGCGTCGGCTGTTTCAGTGGTTTCCTTTAATTGGGGTGATTGCTCACACAGGGAGGAGTAAAATAAAATCCTGTGAAATTAGTTATATAAAGAAGCTCGTGGATGGGCAGACAAGGCTGGATGGACTGCCACAGAGCTGTAGAGTCATTTAGGTTGGGACAGGACTTTAAGATATTCAAGTCCAACTGTTAAGACAGCATTGCCAAGGCCACCACTAAATCATGTCCCCAAGTGCCACACGTCTTTTAAATACGCCTGGTGTGGTGACTCTACCACTTCCCAGAGCAGCCTCTTCCAGTGCTTTTCTAGACCCTTCCCCAGATCCTTCCCCATCTTTATTGCCCTCCTCTGGACATGTTCCAGCACATCAATGTCTTTCTTGTAGTGAGGGGTCCAAAACTGAACACAGGATTCAAGGTGCAGCCTCACCAGTGCCATGAAAGGGGATGGTCACTGCACTAGTCCTGCTGCCCTCACCGTTTCTGTGACGAGAGGGAGGTATCACTTGACACCACATTCTCTGCCCCATTGAAAAGGATCCCCTCTAGACACTGTGTTTGCCTTACCACGAATGCTTGCCTTGAGGGAAGAGGCTCCACAAAATCTTGCCACAGGCTGTCTGCAGCAGGTTTTGGGGAGACCACAACCCACCATGCTCAGCCTGTGCCTCCAAACTCACTTCTCATCTGTCTCCCCCAACAGGATTCTCGAATCTTCCCCTCAAGTAGATAGATGGGATTTTGAATGGGAAGGGTCAAGCTTGAGTTGAATCCAACAGGTCCCATTCCTCTACCACCCTAATGCTGCCAGGGCTGCCTTTTGTGTAGCTCAGCTTTGCTGCTTCCATGACAGCAGACTACTCAAATATTATTTAAAAAAATTATTAAAATAAAGTTGTCCCACAACTCCTCCACTCCCCAAAGCTTCTCTTTTTCTTTCTTCCCAACGACTTTCTTTCTTTAAATTTAAGACGGTGTTGGTCACCTTTGCTCCAAAAATACACAAAGCTGCTGCATAACTATTTTCCAAATAATTAATCTTTCCAGTGGAATAACTTAAAGCCCCATGTTTCCTGTTATGTTACACAGCTGCAATTTGTAACAAGAGATCCCGCGCTGTGCTACATGGGCAGAAGGCCAAGGACGTGGTGCTTTACCTACACAAGAGCCCTACATAAATAATCCTTCCCTGCATGTTAAACAGTTAGGTACTGTTCAGTTCAAGTAAAAAAGGAGAGGGGAAACAAAAGCCTTTCTTTTGGTTGTCATTTCACAGTTTGGAGTTAAATTTTCAGTGTTATTCTGTTTTGTTTTATAAGTTTCAGGGGTTGGGAATACCCCCCTCTCAGCTGCCAGTGGCATACATGCTCTGTTCCACCACTAAGCGCTGTTTTATAGATTAATTCACACTTGAAACAAATATTTTGTCTGTCATAACGCTTACAGCCTCCTGTATAACTGGGATCTTGAGATATGCCAAGTGTAAGCATGGCAATCCTTACTTCTCTGCCCAAAACCACGCTTGGGAGAGGGCCAGGAGATAAGGGATGTCCCTGGACAGGAGAGCCCTCGGAGGGCCACTAGAGCCAGGCATAAATCAGAGCCACTCTGAGACAGGGAGAAAGGATGCCAGGAGCTGCACTGGTTCCCTGCCAGCTGCATCACCCTGGGATGATATAAAGCTTCCATCAGCAAGCCTTGTCCCTCCTCTGCCTGGCACAACACTCAGCGTTGTCACACTGTAGCACGGTGGGTCTGGCCTCCCAAAATCACGGTGTCTCCCTTGTCATGTGTGCTTTCCATATCCATAATAATAATATCCATAATAACATATGTACTGTGTGGGGAATGTGGGGTTTAGCTGAAATAGTAGCAGTGCTTATAGGTATTATAAATCATCATCAGAATCATGCACACTGCTATTATACTTTCAGGATAATAGTGAGAAGGACTGGGATATGGCATAAATCACTTGTAAATTGTTGTCTTATCAAATTGTGGGGAAGGATTTCAAAGGCTGACACCCCCAGGCTTTCATTCAGCAAAGTACATATGCATAGTGTGCAAGCTCATGGGTCAAACTCCCAATTTCATTGCTAAAGATATAGCTAGAGGAGCTCAGCAGGAGTGTTCTATGGGATGGGAATGTCTAAAAGCACCTAAACCAGTTCAGCACCTAAGTCCCTGTGCTGTCAGTGGGATTTTAGGCATCTATTTCTCTTCCAGACCCCTAAATACATGCTCACGGTATCTAACCTGTGGTTAGTGGGACTAACATGAGGTGGGTGGGATGGAGCGGAAGATGTGTTCCTTGTAAGAGCAGGTGCTGCTTGCCTCTTCTTTTTGGTGAGCAGATGAGGATCTGAGTGCACTCCGTAAAAATAACAGCTCGCTCAGCCCAGTGAGGCAATGAGCCTGGAAAGGTTACTTCCAGCACCTCCTAAATTTGAAGGATACTCCTATCTGTTTTGGAGGGGAACCATCACCAGACCTTCAGGTGATAGAGTGGGCCTACTGAGAGGAGTGAGTGAGGAGACCAGAGGCTCTGGTTTACCTGTGGCTTGTGCTCACAGTGATGGGACTTACTCCAGGTGATGGAGAAGAGCCCAGTGCCAGTGTCAGGATCAGCCCTGGTTGGACAGGTGTGCTGCCCTGGGTCCAGAGCATGTGGTGTCACATCTGCCACATCAGCTGCAACATTGAGGAGTAACACTTTGAAAGGGAAACAATTTGAAATTAAGCTAACAGGAGAATAGCATACAAAAGGCATGGAAATCAGCTTGTTTCATGCTTAGAATAACCCCATTACCTCAATATCCTGAATGAATTATGCCAAACTTCCCCTGCACACACAGACACATACACACAAAATCCCCCTTTGGGCTACTTAACAACAGCGAGAAATTTCAGAAGAAGCTCCTTGAAAAGAGGGAATTTGAAACAAAAGTGTCCTTTGGAACAGAACTACAAAGTGGGTATCATCATGCTTTGATATTTAGAATGGCAATTGTTCTCCTTATTGTGAAATGCATTTCTTTTGTACCAGCAAATTCTTGAAAAAAAGCTTAATCTTGCACACATTGTGCATTAGGAATCTTCTCAATTAAGACCTCTTTGAGACACTGATCAATGAATGCAGTGGTGAGGAAGTCCAAGAGAAAAAAAAAAAGAAAAAGAAAAGCAGTTCAGAAAGCAAAAATTATTTCCTTCTAGCCAGAGAGGTCTATTTATCATAAACAAAGATGGGGAAGCTTAGGCTGCATTATGAGAAAAGATGTTTGTGTCTCAGCTTTTCTTATCCAAGCCAGAGCTGGTGGATTTGCACCCAAGAAAAGTGCCTGCAGAGGTAATCGGTGCTTCTGGAATGTTTAATATTCTCCTCACACACAGGTGCTGTCAAACTCCAGGCATCTACCAGAGCTCTAAAACCTGTTTACGAACTTTATAGTTTCAAAGCACAGAACAGAACTCTGGACCTACATGAAATTCTTGCCTTTCCTCATATTCACTCTTGGCTTTTTCTTCATGTGTGACTAAACCACGAGTTCCCTTCTTCCATCAGAGTGATTCAAAAGACTGTCACCTGGAAATTACTTTTGTGTCAGCACAAATCTTATTAGACATCAGAGAATCCCTACCAGCAAGTTGTCACAACACTGGAAAAACTTCTATCTGCTCTTGCATGGAAGAGACACAAACCCAGGGTCAATTTGGATATATTTTTCCACTGCTTGCAGAAATTTGTAGTTTGGGTAGTTCTCTCCCAAATTTGAAGCAAGGCTGGAGAAGAAATGGAAAGGACAGAATGAGAGATCATATATGACTGGAAAAAGGGATGTAGTAGAAAAGGTGATGAATTGGTGAAAAGAAAAAGCAAACAAACCAAAAAGTAAAACAAACTTACAGAAATGTGGAGGAGTTCCAGTAAAAGGGAAAGAGAAACATCAGCAATGTGGACAGTATATTTAGTTAAGCCATTGACACTGGTGGGAAAAGTGACAATTGCAGGGTTTAGGTCTTAATCCAATGAGGGAATTTCAGCATGGCCTTATTTTTAGACATGTGAGTAATCCTTATGATTTCTTTCCAGAAAGGAAGATCCCTGCTCGTATCAAACCTGTTGCCAGTGTGGACCTCACTGTTAGAAAAAAAAACTTCTTTTAAGTCACACATTTTACTTTTTCCCTGTGAAAAGATGTACATACCCAAATTTATTAGATTAATAAGGACATGGAGGTGGTTGCTGTGAGATGTGAAAGGGTTTGAGGTTTGCCCTGGTCTGAGACAGGTTGGCCTGGTGAGGCTGCTTCTGCTTTGGTTGCATTTTGCTGAGAGGAGGCAGAGCTGGGCATGATGGAAACACTTCTGGCACGCTGGAGTGACCAGCAGAACATGGGCACCCATGACACCACATTCTCAGAAATGAGACTTGTCTGGTGTGGAGGAAATAGGACAGGTCATGACTGTCTCCCTCATAGGCTCCTGCCACCTGTACAGAACATGGCTTGGGTGCAAAGGGAGCAGAAAATCACATCTGAGGGTGAGCCTGGCTCACACATTTAGAGCACAGTTTTATTCACTGGATTTTAGGGTGGCTCTTTTGGAGAGGGAGGCAGGATTGCTAGTTCTTGCCACATCCATTCTTTCAAAAATAAATGTTTTGAAGCTTAAACCTTTCAGACACTGAGAAAACAGTGATGCTTGGAGTCAAATTGTCAGCTTGGAAGCTGGCTGTTCCTACATGAGGATGGTCCCGCTCTCCCTCAGTGATATTTTATCACGTGCTGCAAACACTGCAGTGTCCTGTGACACAGCAAAGCCCATCATGGGCTACTCCTTAAGTGCCAGTGAAGGCACTTAAGTGCCAAGAAGATTAGCCACCATCCTCATCATCCCCTCTTTGTTCTGTGTTTCATATGGCTAAACCCGCTGGTTATTCAAACATCCACAGAGAGCTGCACCTACTCTTGCAGAGGCTGCTCTTAGCCAACTCTACACTGTATACCTTCTATACCTTCAGGAAATTTAGGAAATTAGGATGTCTGAAGTGGTCCACAGTTGTTGGATGAAGTGTGATGTCACAGAGAGATGGTTCCTCCATTGGACATCGATGTGGTGCTGGTGGACCCCACGGAGAGTCCCAAATCTGGGAGAAACTCACCTTCCTTGAAATGAAGCATATCTCATAGCACTGGCTTGGCAGAGAGACCTGCTTGTGTCAGCCTGGCATCTTCTGGCTTCACAGGTTGAGTTTCAGCAAATAGACATGGATAGGAAGAATTTGTCAGCGGGTTACTCTGCTTCTTTCCATTGGATTGATGTGAGCAATTTCAACAATGCCTGACCATTAACAAATTATTTTGGAAGACAGTTGAAACCAGTGAGATTTGGCCAGTCCGTCCTCATCCTTTTACCAGTGGGATTGTGAGTCACTGAAACCAGTATCTGATAAGGAGATCTCCATTAACTGTGCTTCTACAAATACACATCAAATTGCATCCAAGATTGCCAAACTTTCCAAGGAGGAATTAAGGAATACAAAACAGATGGAGAAATGACTGATATGAAGCAGATCAGATGCTTAAAAAAAAAGGAGGAGGGGGAAGTAACTGGAGTCTCATTTTAATTACTATAAAAAGTCATCCCCATATTTATGCAAGCATTTTGTACTGTCTTAGACACCAGTTCTTGGTAGCAAGCTCGCTGCTACGGTGTGATCACTGAAGCTCAGAAAAGCAAGTGCCAGGTCCTCTAACACCCCAGCCCTGAAAACTGGATTAGACAGCAATGGCCTAAAGACCATGCAGGAGCAGCAGCTTTTTTTGTGGGAGGATTATCTACAGTGATGGAGAGTGATGGTGCCAGGGATGGGAAATCTGAGCTAGAAATGCACTCTAGCATCCCTCAGACTTTTGCCTTTAGTCACTTGGAGAGTAACATTTAAACCACTAACTGGTGGCACCGAACCAGCCTGCGCATCTTGCTGAACTTACTCCAGCACACCTTCCTCCTCTGCTCCTTAGTGTGGGGAGAGGAGGAGTGAGATGGGGGAACAAACAGCACAGCAGGACTTCAAAATCACCCCCAACGTCCCAGCCAGGCGTAGGCACAGACCTTGGACACCCCTTTACTCCACCAAGAAGCATTCACCGGTGCCAACCGGGCAGCCGCAGGAGCAAGAACTAGAACACACTTTTGCAGCGCTCGGGCGAGGCGGGGCGGCTCGGAGGGAACGTGTGGATCATTTTCCTGCCTCCCGCTTTCCCTCTCAGCCTGGCTGCGGCAGGCAGCGCTCAACCCCCTCTGCACCTCCCGGCCCCCCTCTCCCGGCTCCGTCCGTGCCAAGCCCAGCTGCTCGGCTCGGGATGCCGCCGCAGCTCCCGCTCCCGCTGGCTCGGCTGCTGCGGAGCGCGGCCGGGGAGGGCCACGGTGACGCACCCGATCGGTATTAGAAGACTGCACTGGCTATTTATAGGCCCCCACCGACCGCAGAAGGCTCTTGGCCTCGCTGCTTTTCCTCCCTCCCTCCATCTCACTCACTGGCTTCAGCTCAGCGCAGGAGGGGAGCAAAAGAAATGTTGTCAATAAACCAGTGGGTCCAAGTGTGACATTCCCAAGCACAGCAAAAATTTCTGCCCCCTCTGTTAGCAGATTCAGGCTGAACAAATTATTTCCAGCACGCCGGCTTTTCACTCTGGTGTTCTTTCCTCCTTTACAGCTTGCATTTCTTTCTCATTTTGATTTTTTATTTTCCCGTTTCCCTCCCTGTGCAGTTTCACTTTCCAGTTCCTGGCACCGGGCTGGTTGTTCCTCAGCAGGGCTGGATACAGCCCAGAGAGGGGGAGACCTCTCTATTGAGCTTGGCAGATTTCCCCAGTTCCTGCCAGGCGCTTCCCTGTGTCTCTCTTCCCAATACCCAGGCTGAGCCCTGACCCTTATTTTGGTGCATGACATCTGAAGCTCTCCTGACCACAGGGCCAGGCAACAGCTCCCACAACCACTCTCTAGAGCAGAACCATGGTCCAGCACCTTTGTCACCCATGTCTCTCCACCCCCAGTCCTGTTCCTGTGCTGGTGGGTGAGTTAATGAGGAAAAGGGGAGATGTGCAGGAGAATGGTAGCCATGCACTGACCCGGGGTGCTCCTTCAGCATGGATAACCACAGCAATGAGTTTTAAAGTGCTGTTGCAGAAGCACAGACTACCCCAGTGTGGGGCAGAGTCGTATTTGGAAATGTGAGTGAAAGATTCAGTACACCTGGATACGGGCTGTGAGGTAAAAACAATGCCTAGTGTCCACAGCAAAGGCACTGATGGAGAAGCAAAGCCATTTATAATCACTTCAGTGAAGTGAAAAATAGAGGTCACTGGAGGTGCACATCCATTCTTTTTTTAACAAAACAATGCTGATTTTCACAATATTTATTGTCAGAAGCACTTCTAACAGAAACACTCTCGCCTGCTTGAAGACCCTCAGGTTTACAACAGAGGTAAAAGAGGATGACTATGGGAATTAAATCTGTAGCAATACATTTTTCTCAGCTTTCTCACTGAATTAACCATTGCTCTACCCAAGAGACTTTGTGCCTTGCAGCTCCATCAGCACCACAGGGCTAAAGCAATCAAGGGGTGGGGGTGTCTTTTTGGTCTTATCCTTAAGTAAATCACTTTACCTCTCTGTTTCTGTATGGCACCCTACTCCAGGCTTATCTATGCAGACCTGCAGGCTCCTGCTGCAGTGGGGGAGAGGTACAGAACCAACTGCAAGCACATCCCCCAAAGGACTGATGCTTGCAGCAATGCTGGCAGACAAATTAAGGGGACCAGGCTCTTTCTCCTTGGGCAGGAACAGCATACCCATCTCCAAATGCTTTTTAAAATTATTGTTATTTGTCATATTTACTGTGTCCAGTTCTGGGCTCCTCAGGACAAGAGATACGAGGAGCTCCTGGAGTGGGTCCAGTGGAGGGCTACAAAGATGATCAAGGGCCTGGAACATCTCACGAGGAGAAGGCTGAGGGAGCTGGGCCTGTTCAGCCTCAAGAAGAGATGACTGAGAGGACACCTCATCAATGTGTACAAGTATCTGAAGGGAGGGTGCCAAGAGGGCAGAGCCAGGCTCTGCTCAGTGGTGCAGGAAAAGAGGCAATGGGCAGAAATGGATGCATGGGAAGCTCCACCTGAATATAAGGAAGAGCTCTACCATGTGAGTGACCATGCACCGGAACAGGTTGCCCAGAGAGGCTGTAGAGTCTCCCTCACTGGAGATATCCCAGAACTGTCTGGATGCAATGTGCACTGTGCAATGTGCTCTGGGATGACCCTGCTTGAGCAGGGAGGTTGGGCCAGACAACCCACTGTGGTCCCTTCCAACATGACCCATTCTGTGAAAAAGATACAGATAATTCAAGAGTTATATTTGAACTTGGGGATGGTGCTTAACATTTGGCCTCAGAACCAAAAGCACTTTACTTTCTCTAGACAAGCCCATCCCTTTGCAACTTTCTGACCCCATTTTTAAACCTTGATGTGATGTCTTACTGGGAGCTGTGTCGTGACCTGGTCTTGTGGGCTGTGCAGGACTGGGTCTGAAAAAGAGGTAAGAGAAAGAATATTCTCATTACCCTTATGCAGCTTCTTTAGGGGTTTCATAGTTTGCTGTCCCTGCTAAGGTGAGCAGGCTGCCAGTGGTCAAAAACAAGCTGATGGAAAGGTGATGGGAATTGTCATGACAAAGGGAAAGCACTCCTTCTCATCTGACCTTGCTGGTAAACTTTCAGAATGCCTCTGCAAGGCTGTTTTAAAAGCAGATCAGAATCAACAGCCTCCATAGGAAAATTTTTTTTTATTCCCCAGTTCCTACTTCTTCAGTTTTGGAGAAGCACATTCATAATCCATAAAAGCAAATTATTCCTCCACCAACACAGATCCAGCCTTGACCTTTCTGCAGCATGATTAAAATGTAAAAGTGCTTTTGCCATATGACTGAAATTGTACATTTACACCCCACTTTCTGCCAGCACCAATGTGTAAGGAGTTGGTGGTGATGGCTCACAATAAATGTCTAATAGGTCTCCTGTGCTAAAATGCTGACTTTGAAGGGCTGACAAGTTGAGCTGGACAAACACCTTATGGGATATAATTTACTCTTAAATTCAGCATCCCTGTCCACATACAGCTTTGCTTTCGCCACTTTTTGTGTTTGAAATTTTCTCATTGGATACTTTCTAGTAGTAAATCTTGTTCTCGTGGACCACCCAAAAGCATCCCTGTTACAAGTAATTGACCCTTGGCATTTGACAGAGGAATTTGGCTTGGTTCATTGCTACTATTTATTGTATTTTTGTCAGTACTATAGTTAGGCCACCCTATTCCTAAGCAGGAAAACCCATACAGCCTCTGCCCTGAAAGGGCTGCAGTCAAATGACAACTGGCAATCCTGAGGTGCTGCAGGTGGCACACCTGGATGTGGAAACTTGCACACAAACACCCTTAGGCATTTAAAAGACTCGGATAAAAGTTCCGCTAATTTCTATGATAAATGTAGGGGGAAAAGTCTACATATTTAAATTGTGGTTCAGTCTTTGGACTTAAGAGTGAAGCATGCAGTATTGTATTTTAATATAACCAATGCCATGTGGTTTCTGGTAGTAGAATAATACAAGAAACTCAGTGCATTATACATTCATGGATGTATGGTGGAAAATGTTTGTTAACCAGGCAATAAAGCTGTTAGAGCAGAAACATTTACAAGATATTAATGAAGTAATTTGACTTTTAAAATTACAGGAAAGGTTAGTGTTTGACAAGAGTTGTGTGGGGACACTGGACAGCTTAAAGTTACAACCAACAGAAGCAGCACAGCATAAAGTGAAGGAGCCGTGTACAAATACATGTGCAAATGACATGATTTAGGGACAAAAAATTACAGATCTTTTTGCCTTTAGGTAAAGGAGGGTCTGTTTTCTTGCAACAAGAGCTCTAGATTTTCTCTCTTGGTCATTTGTGAAGCAAAGGGATTGAGAATGTGATGCTAAAGTGGTGAAGCACACACATTAGCCTATTTATGTGATGGTAGTAATGACATTAAATTTAAATCTCAGTCTTTCAAACTACACAATTATACTGTACGTCCTGTAATTAACCCAATATTTTTCATATAACTGTTTAGAAAGATGAACACCATTTAAGAAAAGTAAATATATTACACTGGAATACCTCTGTTCCCAGTTCTACTTAACAGTTGCCAACAGAAAGAATCAAAAGTACCGAAAATCTACACAAAATGTTTAAAATGGCAATTGACTCTATCTCTGCACACAGTATTGTTATTACTTTGCTAAATGCACATGGTCTCCAAGAATCTATAAGCTCATTACAGCTGGACAGTGTTTATAGACATATGGCAGAGGATGGTTTTCAAAGGAATTTAAATATTGCAGGGAGTGGTTTTATATTCCAGGGCCCCAAGTTTGCTTTGTGATAGCGGCTTAGTTTCACTCTTGCTCAAGAAAGGAGCCCTCTGTTCAAGAGGGAAGTGCAGAAGGTGTGAAGGGAACAAATAAAATGTTCCATTTTCCATCCCTGGCATAGCAGAGGAGTAGGAATCAGCAGGGCAGAAAAGGAGACAAGACTGGATAAACAGCAGAGACACATGACCTGAACAAATCAGACACATAATACTGGTTTGCATTCCCCAATCGGACGAACATAAACTAACACCTGGTAAGATGACTGTGTTTTTGAGATAAAATTTTGCTTTCCATGAATACCCTCTAAAATGGGCTTAAAGCTCTTTCCATAAACATTTCTAGCTGCTAATCTAATTGACTGGAATGTTTTCAAAAAGCAAGCACAGATGAAGAAAATTCACTGCTTTTATTCACATAAAAGTGAGTATTTTCAGGTTTTTAAAGGTATTCCCCAAAGTCACAAACTAACTAAACAACCTTATTTTGTAAACAGCTACAGTGCAGTAAAAAAAGCCAGGTTCCAAAGTCTTTATGTGAAAACATCAATAAAATAATCTCAATTATGCTTAGAAGAAGAAATATTTTTAGTACATGTTCCCTTCAACATAATAAATACTTTTGAAGCTCCCTAGAAGATGTAGCTGAAAGTGAAGTTTATGTCACCAGGACATCTGTATGGGATCAAAGATTTCTGACTGCTTGGGATGTGCATGGATGCAAGCAGGGAGGAGTCAGGCCTCTCCTGCCAGACTTTGAAACCTCAAACCCATGAGCTTCAGGGGATTACTCCCCACTTACAAAGGTGGGAGAGCTGCATCAAGCCCCTAGGATCTCCTCCAGCTATAGGCACACTACCCACCTTGAACTGACCTGGTCGCCTGAGCTCCTTTTACTTTGGTTTTGTGGTTTGGTTCTCTCAGGTAAAGCCCAAGCCAAACACATGACACATGACCTTCCCACACAAATTTTGGAGGGCACGCTGCTTAATCTCCAAGCCAGGGACACCAACTATCCCTGGTGAGCTGATCCTTGTCTAGGTAGCACTGGTTTAATTGTAAGCAGTTTTGAAGAAGTTTGTTAAAAAAACCTACAATTTCTAAACCCAGCCTAACTGAGGAGTAGCTTGGTTTAGTTCAGCTGAAGAAAACACACTTCTAAACAACTGACCATAAACAACCAAACTCAAGAAAACCCCAAACAAACCACCTCAGACAGAAATCATCTTTGTCAAGCAGGCCGTGTTTCCAAACTTTCCCCTGCAACTGTGAAATTGAGATTTTAAAAGTAAAAGCCTTCATATAATTGCTTTCGTGCCAGCGCTGGCCCTGAAGAAAAACTGCTGTATATTGGGAAAGCTGCAGTGCTGCGATGACATGAAATATTCCCTTGGCTGCCGTCACTGGGAGTGTGCGTGAAGACCCCAGTGTAGGTTGTACAGTGGAGGGGGATGATAGCTTAGAGACTTCCACCAGCAAGAAACAATCGTGCTCAAACTCATGAGCTCAATTCCTGCCACAGTTCTCTTAGAATATTGCTGTTATAGAAAAAGCAACTACAAAAAGACAATCATCTGCCCTGAGATTCAGTTCTTCGAAGAGGTGTGTGTATCTATGTATCTGTATATATATTCATTCATCTGTCATTGAATGGCGACTACTCTGTTAATTTTGTTTGCCAAAGTTTTAGTTTAGTTTGTTAGTTTTGTTTGCACAGGACCTAATGTAAAGCCCTCATTAGTGCAGCGATCACCAGTTGCTAAGGATGAATCAGTGTGAACACTGCTGAAGGTTGCAGGACCTTGCAAGTATTTCAGAAGGGGGGAAAAAAAGATGACAGATGATAAATTCTCTGCATTTGCTGTCAATTAAAATAGGAGATCGCTTATAAATATCTTTTATTATTCCCAAAGATTAGCTAAAACAAATACCTTACCCCCAATTCTTTTTTTTTCCTCCTTTTTTTAAATCCTGACAGGTTGGCCTTAATGGTCTTATTTTCTTTCTCTTTCATATTAGAGCAATTTGAGTACTGTCCATCCTGCATTTCTTACAAGACACTATAGCAAGACTGGCTGTATCTGGCCTTGTACTAAGACACAAATATGAAGGTTTTTTTTCGTTTTTGGGTAGGTGATTAAAAAAATTCCTGCTTCAAATGAAGAACTGTGAAATCTCTCCTTCAGCTCCCTGGGTTTCGATAAAAGCAAGCAGGAAAAAAATGTAATTAGTCCCACAATTTCTAAAGTGAAAAACATGAACACATTATTGTAGGTTATAGTTTTTCAGCTCTTCAATTAGTGTGAATGCCAAAGTAAAATAAATTTTTTTTAAAAATCTGTATTTATAGCACTCTGACGAGAGAACAAGTTTTTAAAGCAAACAAAACTGTGTATTTTTGCAGCCTGGGAAAATGCCAATGTAGTCCCTTATTCTGATAGCGTTATCTCATTATCTTACTATAGTCTATCAGCTATTTTATGTTTTTATGGAAAAAAAAAAAGAGGTCTCGGTGTAAGAGTTCGTACATAGAAATGAAGAGGTGAAACACAATTTGAGTATCTCATTTCCGTCACGGGGATGAAATTTTTGGTGAGGCTCCAGCATTTGTTGGAAACTCCTACTGGGCATTGCTTCCTCGCTCTAGCCAAAATAAATTCCACCGGTATTAATCATTCGTGAAAACAATGTTGCTTTCCTAAGGCGCTGACACTGTTCCTACCTGTCAGCTCCGCCCCACGGCAGCACCAGAGGAATTGCGCTGTCAGGGCTGCTATTCTCCTTTATTTTGTTCCTTTTGAATGAAAAGGGAAAATTTCGACATCGCGCCAGATCCTGGGATGTGCTTTGTTCTTTAAAAATCTGCCGGGATTAAAAATAAGATAAAATTTAGGAAAAAAAAAAAGGCAAGAAAAAAGAAAAGGCAAAAGGACCCTGAGCCCGTGACACCTGTCAAACACAGGCAAACCCCAACTTCCCGCTCCCAAAGCCAAAGCCGCGGTGTCCCGAGGGAAGCCGAGCCTCTCCCAACCCCCTCTCCAGGCCATTCCCCGGTGCCCGGCCCGGCTCTCCCCACACACACCCCCGCACCAGGCCCCGGCTCCGCTCTCCTTCC
>VXAU01002531.1:657587-676445 GCA_013399695.1 Formicarius rufipectus
CGCGCGGTGCCGCCCTGTGCCCAACTCCGGTGTGTGAGTCACGGCGGCGCCGTCAATGCCGAGCGCGGGCGGGCGGCGCTGCCTCGGCTGCCCCGGCCCCCCCTCCCCCGGCACAGGGCTGGGCTGCCAGGCCGCACTTGTCACCGTGTCACATCCTCCCCGCCGCCTGCCGACCCGGCTGCGCCCCTCGCCACCCCTCCGCTCGGCCGCCGCCCGGGGCCGCCGCGGCGGCATGGGATAGGAGCCGGGCGCCGCCGCGCGTTTCGCAGTGACCTCCCCGCGGTTTAAAGCGCTCCCCTTCACACACACACACACTCACGCGTGTTTCTGTGTGTGGCGTGTCCCGCTCTCCGCCCCGCTCCTCCCTCGCCGGTCCTCGCCGCGGAGCCCCCGGAGCGGGTGAGTGCCGGGCACGGCCCCGCCGGGCGGGCGGAGGGGCCTGGGGCTTGCCCCATTCCCACTGCCCTGCTCGGACTTCCAAAGCGAGGGGAAGGAAAAAAGAGGAATGGATACCGTAACCCCCGCCGCCAACTTCTAATCCGTGCGGTGCTGCCGGTGTATTGTGATGGTTGTTTTATTTCTCCCCACCAAGCCACCCTCCCTTCCCAGGGTCGAGGCTGTGGTGATGGTGAGGGTATCCCGGGGTGGAGCAAACGCTTCCACGCCGGGCTTTGGGCAGTGTCCGTCCTGGAAAAGCGGGGGAAACCCCCACTTTTGTATCCCTGGGTGCCTCCCTCCTGCTGTCCACCCTGTCGTTCCGGAGTGTCTCGGTGTTACCTGGGCTCGACTGGCTGTGTATGGAGAGGGGGACGCCGCGGTCCGCAGCGGGGAGTTTGGGTGGCTGGCTTGGTGTTGGGAGTGCTTAACCATTTCACGTCATGTCTCTGTTTCATCGCTATTGATTTTTAATTCCCCCCCCACACCCTCCCTCCTCCCCAGTGTATTTTTAGAAACGTGAATGTGGTATGTTCTCATGTGCTGCATATTCAGAGTAGCTGAAATAGAGGCATGGAAAACCCCAGCAAATACAGCAGCGTTTGCACACACAGGGTATCCAAAGCCTTAGTGCTTTGCTGGGTTTATTTATTAATTGCTTGATCTTTGTAATTCATATCATATGGAAACTAATTGCTGAATTGAAGGTTTACCAAACCTCACAGCGATCCAAAATCGTCTGTCTCAGGCATCTGAAAAATAAATCCACTGAACTTTTGTTAAGAGGAGAGGTTGACATCGTTCTGGGAATCCTCCACGTGAAGTTTCTGTTTTTTAAGGCAAGCACTCTTGTAAATAAGTACTAGTAAAGTGTGACTTTACTCGGTGAGTACTCAAGTGTAGTCTTAAGTGTGCTTCAGATCAGTAAATTTCTGGAGGAAATGCAGTCTTTACCATATCTTGTCTTGCTTCTGTCTATAAAGAGATGGAGAGAAATAAATAATCAGCTGTGAGACTGATGCCAAATAGAAAATCAGTCCTTTTCCCGAGGAGTATCTTGCCCACCATAACCTGAAAACTGACAAAATTTTACCTTTATGGGAAGGTCCTTGAGCTGTGGTCTCTTAAATCAATATGAAACAGGGCCCGTTTCTCCTCTGGTACCAGTTTAGCACCGCTGTAACTTCATTAACGGAGCAGATTTGCATTAATGTGAAGAGTAATCAAGAAACTCATGTTTTCAGAAAAGCCCCTGTAGTAATGACGTGACGAGCTCTGATTCCTCCTCTCATCAGACCCAATTACACCACTCTTACTCACCCTGAGTGGTACTTTACTGCGCAAGCACTCCCTGCGATGCCGGTGTGACTACTTGTGTACTACATTACCAACCTGGGTGAGGTAGAGTGGCACTTATTTCTCCCTAAGTCTTTTTTTTTTTCCCCTTTCCTTGAAATGAGAATATGTTGGATAACTATTTTTCTTGGGCCATGAGGAAAACTTCTGAGGATTAAATGTAAATCTGCTCCGTTACATGACCATACCGAAAAAAAGGCTTCTGTGCTGCCAACTGAAACAGGTAAGTTTCCTCTCTGTTTAGATTTCCCTTGTTGCTATGGAAAGTAGGAAAAAAGATTGCTGAAAAATTGTCTTGTCCTGAAATTCCTCTGTGCCTCAGGGATTCCATACCTACATGCAGTGTTCAAGTTGGAGTAGTTTTTCTTTTTTTTAAATTCCCCTCTGTCTCTAGAACCCGCCCCCCACCCCCCAGGCATCCACATCACATTGTTTAAGTGTTTGCTATTGAAATCACAGGCAGAAGGATCAGGCCCTCAGTTGTTATTCTTTAAAGCAGCTGATAATGGCTTGGATGTGATGTTGTAAAACGATAGTATTATCTGATGTGTCCACAGCTCAGATCCACTGTCTTATTACAATCTCAGAAGAAAGCTCTATACTAAGCAGCCTGGAAAGAAAATATGTCTAACAAAGCAGAACTCTCTTCTGCCTTTCTGTTCTTATTTATAAATCTCTTGAAAGTTTACTTGATATTCTTTCAGAACAAGACAAGAACTTTTCATGTTTGTTTCATGTTTTCACTTCCTCCTATGACTAGGTTCATTGCTAAGCCTTTGTGTCACTGATTGAGATGTTATTGTAATTGACATTAATTATGCAAATGAGATTGTTTTTAGAGGCTCTCCAACTCTGTATTGATACTGTCAACTTGTTTGTTTGTTGAGCAAAAATCCATGCAGTTCACTGAGGAAATAGATTAACTGATTCCAGATTAATATATGCATGGGAAACTATAGCAAAATTAATTTTTTAACTCAAATGGCACAGTGAGTCGTGATGGACATGGTGAATACAGTGCAATTGGATCTGAAATATCAAGGCAGGATAAACAGGGGGAGCAGGAAAGGGGACTCAAGGCACAGTCATTCGGGGAGGGTATTTACACTGCAGAGTTCCATTACATTCTTTCCAGATAGACAGTACTGGATTAATTGGGCCAAATTCTGCAGTCCCTAATTGAACAAAACTCTCACTGAAATATACTGGAGCTGTCTGTTTGGTTATGGACTGCTGAATTTGTTTGAGAAATGGAGAAAAATGGCAGTTTACTTCATTAATTATTTAGAACATCTTTGGTTTTAGACTGCGAGAAGATACCTTCCTTGAATTTTGTTTTGAAGGTGTTCCAGGGTTACTTTTTTTAAAGAAAAACTTACTAAGAATACCTTTAAAATATGCATTCACTTATAAAATATGCCTTATAACAGTGTTAACATTTTATAATTTTTTTATAATGTTAATTACAGTGACATTCAAAAAAGTCTCCATGTCTGATTCTGAATTGTCCTCTTGAAACACTTCTGAGCTGAGAAGGACTTGAAAATCTCTCTCTGCAAATCGTAATTGTTGCAATATTTATATGTTGTGTTCTTGTGTACGCCTAGGAAGAAAAAAAAATAGAGGTGGGGAGAGTTTTAAGTGACAATTCGTTGTCACAATATCAAATCTGAAAATATATGCAGACTGGCAGACTATTCCCTGCCTTAAAAATTAAGTCTCTCTAACTTGCCATTTAAATAAGCAGAATTTGGTTTGCAGTTTGCTTTGGGTAATGAAAGAGAGGTTTTTTATTTCTACTTTTGGTGCAGTGGTCCTCTGGAAAGTTGGAAACAGCGCCCTGGGGCTCAGCGAAGTGGAGGGTATATAATTATATGGGAAGGCTCCATAGCTTCAGTGCATTAGCAACTGAGTGAGTTTGTTAAGCTGTAGAGATGGCATTATGGAAATCAATAAAATGCTGATTTCTGTTTCTTATTGCAGATTCCATGTTCAGTGGAAAAGATGCTGTTTGTTTGTTTGTCTTTCATGTAGGCTTGCCAAACCATTAGTTGATTTGGAAAGGCAGGTTTTTCAGTTCAGGCAGTAAGTAGTCAATTTGGGTTTGTTTTTATGTTTTTGTTTTTTAACTCTTTTAAATCTTTATTTATTAGACTGTCCTCCAGAAATCACACTAACATCCTGGCCTGCAACTGTCTTCAAGTGGGTCTGTCAGCAGAAGCAAGAGGGAAGGTCACTTATTTTTCTTATGACATGTTGGTGTGGCATTGTTTGTTGTAGCCCACATGCTGTATGTTCCTGACATTCCTGTTCCTGCTTTAAATTCTCTCAAGTGTTTGGAGGGTTCTGCTGTGATGTACTGAAGTCCACAGTGAAAATAAAATAAAAATGATGACCTTAACTCTTTTCAGAGGTGTGAGTCAGGAGGGATGATATTAAGAGCACTGTAAGATCTGTAATATGCATTGGCCTTTATTTCTTTGTCTCAAAGCTGCTCCAGCTTTTATACCAGAAAGAGGAGTAACCAGATAATTCATCATGTTGAGCTCTTACAGAGAAATGACAGACCGACAGCCTTATGTTGCACACTGTGTATGTAACATGTATGATGCATTAGGTTCTGATGATCTATATAAAACATTTTAATTGGGAGGAGCTGTAAATGGGAATGGCTGTCTTCTAATCCAGGCACTTTGGGTTTTCTTTTCTTCTTCCTGATTGAAATTAAACCGAGGTTCACAATCAAATTATTTTATTGATCAAGTACTCTGAAACAATTTATTCTGATACACTGAGAACTTTGGGAGAACTTAGGAAACCTGTTTCCCTTCGTGCTGGATAGAGTAACTGGTGCTAATTCGGTGGACTTCAGGGAACTAGGAAGGTCCAACTCAGCAGCTTCTTCAGGGATGCTGCAGCAAGCATCTGTTTTGTGACACGTGAGCAGCCTGTGTACAGAGTTCAGACACTGTGAGATGTGTGAAGCATGTTCTTGTATGAAGAGAAACAGTTCAAAATTCTGGCTTTATGATGCAGGCAACAGTAAAGGTCAGCAACTTGGAAAATTAATAATATGGTTCATGTTGGCATTTCAGAGGGAGTTCTGATGGAGGTGTGGTTCTGATGAAAGTAAACTCACCAGTCCAGCCACGCAGATAAAATAGTCAGCCTTGGTCTTATCTCTTTGGTAACCCAAACCTGTTTACTGGTAGACTGGCAAAATTATGTTTATATTCTGCTTATGCTTTGTTTCTGCTAATCTCTAATTAAATAGATCCAGTGAGGGCCAGTGTGGTGCTTTTAGTGCTCATCTACAGCTTAGAAATGATGCTCTGCTTTCTAATGATCATGAGCAGGTGAAGGGACAGGAGGGGCAGAGAAGTTGGAGTAATGTGATGTGCAATTAAATTCCTGATTCTGTAAAGTATTTGCATCTGGTTGTAGTGATTCACAGTATTTCATGTCTGGCATTGCCCTGTGCATCCAGTTAAGGACAGTTTAAAAACACAAAAATGGAGGAGGGGACAAAAAAGGGTTGAAGTGATCTCAGATGAACCAGAACAAAACCTCTTTAGCTCCTATCATGTGAAATAGGGAGGAATCTCAAGAAATAATAAGGGTAAAGTGTGTCACAACTGCCAAGTTATGGTAGAGATGGTGACTGAAAAAGTAGCTTCTAGATAGAGAAGAAATTGTAGTTACTCTGCAGTCTAGTCATAAGCTGTTACTAATGTGGTTAAAGCATTAGTTCTGAGAATGAGTGTGTTGAGAGCTTGATTTCTTTCTCTTGAAAATTTAGAAGTCTATACTCATATATTTGCTGTGGGGCAAAGTAAAATACTGCTTGTTTGATCGCTCAATTTCAATGTTGTTATTAAAAAAAACCCCACACCCCATTTTTGGTTGAAATGAAGTCACATATTCCTATGGATGTCCTTTTCACTTTTGTCTTTTTTTTTTTTTTTTTTAAGTTTCCTTCTAAGTACATTTTCATCATCTTCTTTTTGTCCTACCAAATTCCTTTTTCTGTTATTTTGATTCCCTCCGTATCTTCCCAGACAATTTTTCCGCCCATTTGTTGTTGTTCTTTCTAGTCTTAATCAACTGCCAGTGTTGCTGCTTGCTTATAGAATCACAGTAACAGCTCCAAATAACACTGCCCTACGCAGGGTACAAATAAATAGCAACTGAACCTTCCTTAAAAAGCTCATGGTGGGAATGTGAGATCTGGGGGACTGTCATCCAGATCCTGTTTTCTATGGCCCACACTTCTTGGTTTTGGTATGGAAAGCAGTTGTTCTGCTGTCATACAATGCTAAGGTCCTTGCTGAGGTGTGGCATGCCAGTATTATTTAGGGTCCTCCATCCTTGGCAAGGAAAAGGTTCACCACTGCTGATCCGTAGTCCAAATGGAAAACGTGAAGGGGAGAACCTGTTGGAGGTGTGACATGAATTGGTGCAGTCATCTAGAAGGAGTCAGGACTACAGCCAGGAATAATACCCAGGTGTCATCAGCTTCAGACATGTGCCCTGTGCTGTAGAAGAGCAGTTTTTTTGCTGCTTCCATCCTGTGCAGAGCTCACTTCTATTTTTATTTTTTTTTTTGTATTTTTTTTTTAGTTTATTTATTTGTCTGTCTTTTCTGTTTTAGTCTTTAATATGTAGTGGCTACTAGCGATGTCTCAAACTGCATCACAGTAGTGTTAACACTACTGTGTTTTCCCTCATCCTGTACTGGAATCTTCGGCTGTTACCAAAGAAATTTAAGTCTGAATTGGGGTCTCTTGAGTGCCATGCACCAAAAAATTATGTACATATGTGTTGAAGGTACCAAAATACTCTTTAAAAAAAATTAAACAAGATTTGAGAAGTTAAAAAAGCTAATATTTGCTTCGAGATGCAATGTGAGAGCTAAGGTATCAAATGAGGTAGGTTTTCAGTGGTGATGTAAAGTTAAAAGGTACAGCTTTTTGAGAGAACCTTTCAACTATTAAACCTTTTTGAAGGAACACACCAATCCTTTGCCAAACCTACTCAATTGAAGGAATGTAAGTGGTCCTCCTTCCTGTGAGAGGAAGTATATCTGATAATGAAGTTTCTAAACAGAGGGGAAGTCTTTGGGTCTGGTGGTGTTGATGGTTGTTACCTGATGTCAAGTGAAAGAAGTAGTGACGAGATATGCAATGGGAATTGCCCAGGAACAGAGCATCCTTCCAGAATTCAGCCAATGCAAGGAAGCTGTTTTAACTGTCTTTTGATTAGGAATATTTTTAATTTATTCTATTTTCAGATATTTCAGTGCAAAATCTAGAAAAGGTATTTTCCATCTTTTCAGCTTGGCAGATTTTTTTTTAGCATTGGAAAGTCCAAAAGAGAGAGAAGGAAAAAAAGTAAATCTCAGGTATAGTTTTCTATTGTCCCTCCTGCCATGTTCAAAATGATATCTCATCTTGTTCTTACCCTTGTTCAGAATAAAAGCTGTGATAATCCATTTCCTGTGCTGTGATAATCCATTGCCCAAATGTCCTGCTACCATAATTTGATTGTGGTGCTTGAACAGCTATCATATCACTCGTACAAAGCAACAGTAATATTTGTTACAACCAGCAGTATAATCCAAGAAATCCAGAGTTAAAGTGCTTACAGCAGTGACTAATTGCATGCTAGAGAGTATTACTGTATCTTCCTGATTTATGTCCCTCATTGGCCAAGACAGACTTGCACATGAGTTCTTAACATATGATTTAACAAGATGGTAGTTCTCTGTGTTTAAATTGCTTGTTGTTGTGCTTTTTTTTAATTGTCCTTCCTCAATGTGGGGCTCAGACCTCCTTATTAGTTTGTGAGAAAGCCACAGATCCAGATTCCTTCTGGAGCAATTAACAGCATGAGTGAACAAACTGTGTAGGGACATTTTCAACAGTTACAAATGTAGCCCATGCTCCTTACCCAGGAAAAGTTAGAAACCCTTGTAATTGCTGAGGCTTTCTATGTTTTTTGTTTTATTTTTCCTTTTGCCTTTCTTTCCCACTTGAACTCTGATTCTGAAGGAGCTGGGGCAATTACCCATCTTATCTTACATCTTCCCATTCAGAAGAGGGTGGAGCAGGAAAGAAGGTCTATCTGGACTTCAGATAGTCCCTTCAGCATCCCCAGGTCACACTACTTCAACCTGAGAAACAGCAGAGGAAAAATTCCTGCTTCAACACTTTTTCCTGGCTTTAATGAGAGATTAACAGGAAAAAGTCCTTCTTTTACAAAGAAAGGAAGTAGCGTAGGTGAATGCATCTAACATCCTCTAGGGAAGGGCCCCCACCACCGGGGTGCTGCTGAGAAAAGTTGCCACATCCCCCCAGACTTTGCACCAGGCTTGTTAGAAGGCTTCTCTGAAATAAAGAAGCTGTATAGCCAGTATGTGCATGTATATTTCTGAAAGTTATGCTGGATTTCTGCCATTCGACAAAACTGATTAATTTATAATAAAAAGTGAGGCATGGATTCCAGAAATGGTTAATGTGTGGGGGAAGGAGGGAAGGGGGTGGCAAGAAAGGCAAATCTGAAGGTTTTCCTGGTCAGTGGATATACCCCAAAGTGTGGATTTACTGCCACTGACTGTGGAAAGAAGCTACTGCCCTAATTTCTGTTGTCAGAGATGACTCTTACACGCTTGGCTTAATATCCATGTTGTGTGCTTCTGCACTGCTGTTTATTTACTTACAGTACGACTTGGGATATTTCAGGTACTTTCCAGGTGCTTACAGATAGTTTCTGCTCCAAGGACTTCACAAATGAGAGAGAATCCAGAGGAAAGTAAAGAAGTGGGAATTTACAGGTTAATATTGAGAAGCAGGAAGAGATTCAAAGGATGCAGGGCCCTTGAGAGGAGTGTGAGTGTGTGGCAAAGGTGCTGTGCAGGTAAGATGGGGGGAGGAGGATACCTGCAGTAGCTTCCATGAGAGAAGCAGGCACTGTGCAGATAGGTGCTCTGACTGCTGAGCCTTCTACCTGTTCTGCATTTATCAGCCTTGTAGACCTGCTAAATGTGTGCATTTCAGTCCCTGGTGTATCTGGAAAGGAGAGAGATCCCTTGCTTTGCTTCTGCATTACAAGTCAGTCCTTGGTCAATTTAGAGCTCCCAGCTCCTGATCCCTCTCTTGGATGCTTTCCTCTGTATTTGTCACTGTGTGATGTGGTGGCTTTGCAAGTGGAGTGTTTCTGTCATGTACTGTGCAGAGAAATGCTGTGAAAATGGGAAAGCAAGGGAATGCAGCAAGATGAGGTGTGTACATGCAATATGTGGCCTGACATGGCCAGTGAGAAGCAGAATTGGGATTTTGCACAAGCATTCTTTGGGGCACAAAGTGTTATCCTCTTCTGTTCATTTTTTTTCTGTGATTAAGGCCCCTGATCATGCCTGTAACACAAAATAGAAAACATAAAGAAAATGTTTTCTCTTCAACCATCATTCTAGCATGCTTATGTGTCTATGAATCATTCCTCTTCCATCTGGAAGGCTGAGATGCAGAGCTCTTTTCTAAGGAGGTATCTAAAGTACATCCTCATGGCAGCCAGCAATTGGCATGACAAAAGGGTTATAGCTAGTGGCTGGCACTTTTCCCATCCATCTTGCCACTGGAAGTATAATGCTTTTGCAATGTGCTTGTTCTTCAGGCACCAGTGTGCAGAGCCAGTCCTCAGGACAAGCTAATGTGGAAGAGTTGCATGTTGCTGGCTTTTGTTTGTGGCACCTCCTCAGTGGCCCAAAAACTGGGCAGAGGATGTAGTGCTGGTAAACTGTTTTTTTTTTCTTTATTTAAGCATGATGTGGAGTGGAAGCAGTGGGGTATTTGTGGGACATCCCCAGGTGTGGGAAGATGAGCAGCAAGGCATCTGGTGCTGCCAGTGTAACATCAAGGGTGGGAGAAGACCTTGTTTTGCTTTCAAACTTCCATGCTTTGCCCAGGCCAAGGCAAAATTTAGGAGTATTGAGGAAAAAAGACTGACTTAAAAATGTCATCTGTTGTTCATGTGAACTGACCGTCTTGTATGCATTCTGTCTTTCATGTGATTTGCAAGAAGACCAAGGCCCTGACTCAATTAACTTAGTCCTAAGTGTTCCTGTGATGTCAAGAGAGTTCTATTGCACACCTTTTTGTAGAGGAGTGTTTAATGTGGTGTCAGATTAGGCAGTAGAAAGAAGGGCCCCTTAATCTCAGTGCTGTGCTTTACCAGCTCTATTGTTACCTTTCTCTGTTGTTGACCATCACTGGAAATAACCATGTCTTGCAGCAGTGACCAGCTCTGTATGTGGTTCAAACATGTAGAAGCTGGATGTTCGTTTGCTGTAGCTCCTTGAGGCACTCCTTAAACTCACCCAGTGGGTGCCTATGGAATGGACATGTCTTTGCTCCCTTCTTTTGAAGGGTGGTTGGAGATGAGATAGAATTCAGGAGAGTCCATCCTGCTCTGGGGCCTTTGGTGCATTCAGTGAGCTGGTGTTTTGGACCAGTTGTTCTCAGACCTGGGACCAGTGGCTTTTTCTCCCTTGGGAGTGTCTCTCCAAACAGGAAGAGCCTCTCTGCTCCCCATTCCTGCTCTGCATTTTAACCAGTGTCTGCTCTGCAAGGCAGACTTGTTTCTTCTGCAGGAGCTGAGAGTCATCTCTCCATCTCACCTGGAATAGTCTGGAAATTTAGGGCACTGCTCCTGCAAGACCTCAGATGACTTGAATTGGAGTGGGAATGACAGGGAGGAAATCATCAGTCTGAATCACTGGAGAGCACTAAGTCCTGCTCTGCAGCAATGGGAATACAGGCTGGTAGTGCCTTGTATATGAAGTACTTTGACTTTTTAAAGAAGAGGTTCCTGTCTTAGTGCATGGATGGGGGAACCTTCTTTCTGCTTCTTTGTGATGGATGGGCTTAAGATGCAGCCCTGTTCTTAAACATCCCCTATGAGCTGTCTCTGCACAGTGGCATACTGACCTCAGGAGTTCAAATTCCTACTGTACTTTGGGTTTGGGGTAGAGGGATATGGCTGATGGTGTTTGTAGGCTTTCTGCAGTAGAGTTCCTGTTCTGAGGTGAGAACAGCTGTGCCCGTTTCCTTTGGAGCTGTTCTGGCTGCAGGCAGAGAGTGTGGAACCCTCCTGTGCCCCTGAAGCTGAACACTGTGTGAGAGAGACTGTATCTGTCTGCTCCCTCCCAAAGTGCTTTTGGGAGGATGCTCTGGATCTGGGACATGAAGCACTGTCATAGAAAGCCACTCTGCCCTGGAGAAGGAAATACTCCTGCATATTAGGGCACAGTGTTGGACTTTGTATCTGGGGAGAGCTTTACTGTGTCTCAAGCTGCTGCGTTTTGCCTTTTCTCTGATACATAGTAGCTGGAGAAGACCCTCCAGGCAGGGATGCTTTGTTACTTTCTTTAGCTTCGTAATTATTGTTTATACCGAAGTGCAATAAACACAATTAGCATTTCTGGCTTATTCCAGGGTGTGTGCTTGTGTGTGAAAAAGAATTGGATACCTTAACTCTGCTATCTTTTGTTACCTGTGCCTGAGATGTTATCTGCTTGCAATCTTTCCTGATACATAACAGCTATGGAAAGGAAATAACACTCCCTGTGCTCCTGGAAACATTTCAGTAGCTTGCCTTCAGTGCTAACAGGGATGGAGGGGTGTTACGTACAGTCACTTGCTTTGAAAACTGGCTTCTGGATCCTGCAGAGCCCAGTCAGCAGGAGGATGTTCACATCCCACACTTCACCTGCAGTGTCCAGTTGCAACATGCTTCATGTGCATAAATTCAGCTCTGCTTTTCTATGTACCAGAGGTCAGAGTTTAAAGTCTGGGGAGCACTGAGGCAGAAGAATTGCACTGCTCTGTGTGTGTGTGTGTATGAGTACACTCAGCAGGTGTGTTTTCTCCTGTGAAGTGTTCAGTATCTTCCAGCCCGAGTCAGCTGTGAGTATTTCCTCTTGCTGAGAGGCTGAAGACCAGGTTCTCATGGCCTAAATTCCTAAGACACTGTGCTTGAAGGCCAGGAGTTGGAAGGAAATAAAAGATACAGTGACTTAGGTGCAATTTAGGACATGTGAATATGACTCCTCCTCTTCTGTAATACCAGTGGGCCATAGGCATCTAATGTAGGAAGCTAGTAGTGAACAGGCCAGGCCAATGACCCTATTTTCACTTTCTAAGGTATTTCTGGACTCCTCACCTTTTACCAGTTTGAATTCTCAAACCAATCCCCTCAATCTTAGGCAGAGCAAAGAACCTGATCCAAGCAGTGCTGCTTATTCCTGGAAAGGTCCTGACATCTCACCCTCCGTACCAGCTGGTGGGGGAGATGCCTGGAGTTGTGCTGGTGCATGTGTTTGTTTTATGGCTGTGGGGATTTTTGCTGTGTCTTCTTTTTGTTTTGCCTCTTACATAAAGTTTGAAAGCTTGCACTCCACCCATGGCCTAGAAGGACCAGTCAATGCTCTGTTTCCCATCAGCACCACATAGATCTGGTGTTGAATGAAGGAGGAGCTTGGGCTCTGGCACAAGGGCTGCTGAGGTTGCTTTGCAGCCCTCTGTGCTCAGCTATGGAGAACTGAGCCCTCCCAGGCTTGCTTGTGACCATAAAGAGTGTGATCTCTCACTGTGTTGGCCCTGGTAATCTCTGACTATCAATCATCCTCTTCTCATTTGGAAGAACTTTGACTTAATAATAATGAGAGATACATCAGCTTGAGTAATTTCTGTTTGAAGATATTAAGCTCTGTGAATACCGAAGAATATCATATCCTAAGCTTTTGAGCAGTTCTGAGTAGTAATGCCATGCTGTTCTTGGAATGATTTGTTTCAACTATAGGACCAGTTTAAATGGAACTATTTAAGTATATGTTGCTGTTCCTCATACATCAAAAATTGAAGTTCAGTGAATAATGAGTTATCATGGTGCACCACAATGAGAAAAGAACTCATCACAGCTTTGCAATAAATGGCAATGTCATTATAAGAAAAAAGACTTTTTGGCTATAAGCTTAATTGGAAAAGCCAGAAATGTTGACTGGCGATTTTTAGCATGCTGACCAACTGAAATGTATTGTCATAAGAGCAAATTTCTGTGTGCAGAGAGTGTCCAAGATTTTGATTGCTGCATGAGATACATGGCTGTGGGATATTTTCCTATGTATGCCTTTTATGTAGATAATTGATAGTACCTGATTTCTGGTCCTGGAGGGGAAATGTAGTACCTTATTGTTGAATAGCTTTCCAAGACTCAGCAGTTGTCATTAAAACTCAGCAGTGGACCATGGAGCTTTATTTGGCAGGTTGGGATTTTTTATTTTTTTAATTTTTTTTAAACTTCTAATAGCAATGACTTGCAGTTATGTCATGCTGTAGTTTTAAACTGTGCAAGGCAAATTGACTCATTTATGTTCTTGTTCTGGTTTTTCATGTGCACACAGAAGCACCTGCTTTCTGGGACTGCTGATAACATAGAGTATGGTGAGGATGACCAGGCCTTGGTGTACAGGGGTATCAGATACTCTTTCACTGAGGTTTGAAGCAAAACCACTATGCTCTAATTTCCCTGTCTTCAGAATATGGCTCCACCCTGCAGTTTGTAAAAAATTTAAATCAGAAAATTCTAAGAGGAGTGATGTGCAAGATCCATGTCACTTTTCTTCCCTTTGTGGTGCTTACTATAAGTTATTGCTTTTAGCCAGTAGAATCATTGTACAGCTGTGGTCTCAGGGATAGTTAGCAGGACACCACGATCTGCCCATCTGCAACAGCTCTGCTGGAAAGGTCTCATCTGCAGGAGCCCTTGTTTGCTCTTAAGGATGAAATGCAATTGAGCATCTGGTGAAGTCTGCTCTATGGTAGAAATTAACTATAAACCTGGGGATTTTTTAATCATTAGTCTTATATTGATTATTTCCTACCAGTTGTAGGACTCTGGAGAACTGCTTTTTCTTCCTTAAGAAAAAGTATCAGTTGGCAAATGCTATGCTATGGGTAGGATGTGGCAATAATAATGCATGAAGAGCAGTGTGAGCAAAAAGACAACTTCCTGCTCTCTGATGTTGCAGATTTCCCCCCCGCCCCCCCGTAATTACATGGAGTTGGAAGGATGAGCCGGTAGGATATGAATGTTGCCATCCAAAAATAATAGTTGTGGTCATAGGTGCCATGCAAACATGAAGCTTCAAGAGATTGTGATGTGTTTTGAGGACAGACTAGGAATAATTCAGGCCTGCACATGACTTTCTCAGGTAGAAGGTAAGTTAAGGGAATGTCTGCAAAGCTAGTGCCCAAAGCTGGAATTGTGCTCCCTATTCCAGTTAAACCAATACATAAACAAACCAGTTTACTTGATGTTCCCATTAATTTGGACTGCTTACCTTTCCAGTTTTTCCAGCTTATGATTTGAGCAGAATGAGACAGTAGGAAAAATGACAGTCTGAAACTGGCTTGGCTTGTCTCTGGCTCTCCCCAGAAAGCCAGTTCCTTTTCTACCACCAAAATAGGCACTGACTCCATAGCTATTGTTCAGGACACCTAAAACTTCACGGCAAAATCATCTGCCACTGCCTCAAAAAGGGACAGCAAGGAAAAGCTTGAAATCCTTTGCCAACTCCTTCTGCATCTCTCCACCTGCTAAGGGTTTTCTCCACTGTACAAGTGGTGTGGCAGCTGTGGCTTGAAAATCACTGGGGCTTTCCCCTCACCCTTGGGTATTTAAGTGTGTCCAGCCCTGGCACCTTGACAAGCATAGGCAACAGAAGCTGTGCTTGAAGTCAGTGTCACATCTGTGCCAAGCACACTGCTTCTGACAGCCATGCTCTGCCTGTGCCTCCTTCCTGCACACAAAGTGGGCTGCCCTCTGGGAGGACAAGTTGTGCTGTTCTCCTGACTTGGGGCCTTCAGGCCTGCCGTGACCTTGAGCCTCTTGTCCCTGAAGGTATGAGGGAGTAGCACGAGGAAGCCTTTCCTTTTCAACAGACAGCCAAAACTTGGGCTGCAGAGAGGTCTCTCTGGACCAGTTGAAGTCTGTTTTCCCACTTTGTGTGTGTAAGAGGGGGAATGGTGACCAGGAGACAGGATACTCAGTACAGCTCTTCATTTGATTGTGTAACTGCAGCACACTCATGACGTGTGTTTCTGACTTCACCAAGAACCGCTGAAGGTGCAAAGCCCCTCCATGTCCTCTCTGTTCCAGGAAGTCCTGAGAAGCTTCTGGAGAAACAGTCAACAAGTCCCTTTGGTGTTTTGATGACTGTGGAAAGAATAGTTGGCAGTGGGAGTGATTTTCTGACTTGTGTTGCTGACTGTGACCAAAAAAAAGTCAGTTTTCTTGACCTGGAATGATGCCAAGGCTGTGTGCAGGCTGGAGAATGTAGCCAGTGGTCTTTCTCTCATGCCTTGTGTCTTTTGAAAGAGATTTCATTTATGTTAAAGTAGACCTTAACTTTCCGTGGGATCTCCTGGCTGAATTCAGAGGTCTGTATCTGACATCTGAATGCTGACTTCTACCCAAACTCACTTCACTATCAATTTTTATGTAGCTCTGCATGGGGCAATAGTGTGGTCTTCTATGTGCTGTATTCTCACATGTCACTAAGGGCTCTGTGCTTTTGTGTGCTGTCTGTGGATCAGCAGACACAGTTGGAATGCTCACCTACCAAAACTGTTTCCTTTTTTCCCTTTGATACTGCTAGAAGCCATTCTCAAGTATGTTCTGCCAGGCAAAATAAAATGAAGCCTGTTAACCCCAAGCCCCAAGATTTGCTGTAGGCTCTGGTGGGAGAAATGGAGAGGATTACAAGCTCCTGGAAAGTTGTTTGAATGCCATGCAAGAAGTGCCACCTGGGAGAGGGGTAGTGTTCCTTCTAAAGAAAGAACTGGAGATCAGTTGAGATAATTTTCTCTAACATTACAATGCAGTGGAAAAATCATTCATAGGAATTTTATTTTTGTCTAGTTAACAAATTGGGGAGTAATAATAGAAGTGATTAGATCTGTGATTAACTATTACTTTTGATCTTGTGGCTAAACCAAAAATGTGGGTTAGTTTGAACTGAAATATGAAGAGTTTCTTTTGCTAGCATGAAAAACTAAGATTTTGAATAATCCTAAACCCAAGTATTTTGGATTGTCTGAAGTCCTTTTGGTTAAAGAGTGATTGAAAAGAGTTTTCTTGTTTTAGGGAAACGTGAATCTTAAGGGGCTGTTCATTGAATTCAAATTGGTTTCCATCCTCTTGAATCCATGTTTTGCTGAATATAACATGGGACAGGTTCACCTGAAGAGGGAAGGGGAGCTGCAATCCTCACAGTGCTTATTCCAAGAGCAGCTAGAGTCATTCCTGTATCATGAGAATGGAATCACAACTGTTCAGCTCCCTTATTCAGTGCAGTGCTGCACACACCCTTGAAATAGTTCTCCAAACCAAAAAACTTGCCAGCATCAACAACAGACAGATAAAACTGAAAGTCAGTCACAGTGAGAAATAGTACTTTTTTTTTTCCAAGGTGTGCATGTGGAAGGCAAGTGAAAAAGATTCCCTAATGAAAAAGCAGTAAAAAAGCTGAAGAGCGCAGCTAAACAAAGGTGACACTTGCAGTCTGAACGGAGACAGAGGCTAAACCTATTTGTAGTACCTACAGAGTGCAGTATAAAATAAGGGTGGCCAAGGAATATGACCATGCATAGGTAACACATATATGTAATGATATATGCCATCATGCATTCTGAAAGCCTGTCATCAGAACCAGTTGCAGAGCACAGAACGCACACAGGAGCCCACAAAGTTGTAGCTGGAGAACATAATGCCAAGATCACCACAGAAACAGCAGCATTTTTACGAGAGGCATGTCAAGGAATAGTGGATTAAGGAAGTTGTGTGAGATACTGATACAGGTCCTGGCATCCCAGCAGTGTGTGATTATGCTGCATCCTCCTTATCCCTGAGACATGAAGCAAAAGATCAAAGTGTTAAAAGGAAGGGTTGATGCAGTTATTGACCAAGTTATTAGCATATGGTTCTGGTGTAAAGAAATAAATGCTATTTTGAACTGTTGTCTGTGTGCAGGTCTAAATGAGGCCACCTTGAGAACTCTTTACCCCAGTGTGGTTACTTGGGGAAGGTACAGAGATGAAGAGGCTTCCAAAAGAGGAAATAATGTCTAGACTTCAAAATGCCAGTTCTCAGTTTTGTTTTAGGTGGTGATATCCTGTCTAGTATCTTTGAGGAGAAATAATTGAGAGAAGGAAACAGTCAGTAGCCTGTAAGGAGATCCTAGGTATAATTCCAGCGTAAAAGTTCCCAAAATTTCATGTGGAAGATTGTCACCGCCCCTCAAAATTTGTCACAACTAGAAAGGCAAAGTGTTTTTTATTGCCTGATATCAATTTAATACAACTGGCTACCAGGGATGGAAAATGTTCTTGGGAAGGCTGTCTGCAAGGTCTTGACCAGCTTGTATGCTGTAGTCTGTGTACCACCTGCATGCCTTTTAATGTTAAAGGTTAAATATTTTGGTTTCTCTCATGTTTTAGCTGTCTTGGGCGTTTGAATGGATGTGCTGATTGCCAGCTTTTTTACAGGTGACTTCATAAATGTTAATAAAATGTAGAACATAGGACCTCAGGAGTTACATTCACTGGTTTTGGTAGCTCAAATTAAGTTTCCCCAGTTTTGCATATTTTCTATGTGTACTGTGCCTGTGATGTTGAGAGGGGGGATCTTAAACTCAGTACTTCCCTAAACGAAGAGGAAAACAATTATTTATGTTGTTTGTGGTTAACCTACAGAGCAGTATTAATGGTCTGTAAAACCTCTTCAGATAATTGACTCAATAGAAACTTTTGAGAAACTATTTAAACTTGAAAGAGAAGTTCCACAAGAAGATGGGATAAGATGGAGTTGAAGTCATCATTCGGGTGAGGTGGTGTGTAGATGTAGATCCTCTTATTTGTGGGAAATAAAAAGGCAGAGGGGTGTGTATTTAAGTGCTGAGGGGAAGAAGCCATTAAGCAGAACCAAAAATCTTCAATACAGTTACTTCTTTCACTTGGGTTCACTGAGGTGACAGTGGCAGTCCATGCTTGGATGGAAGTACTCCAAACTTCACCTGAGGTGCCAATAACTGCATTTTGTACTCCTCAAATTCAAACATGATGGAGCATTTTCCCAGACAGAAGTGATAGTGTAGCATTTAAAACTTTAAATGGATCCTTACAGCCATTGAGATAATTATATTTGTAACATATAAAAGTTGTGCTTGAAAACAGGACTTGGTGCTATCTTGTAATATACCCCTTTACAGAGAATAATAGAAGTGAACAAAATTTATGAAAAAGTCAGACTTGCTTGGATTTCTTTTTTATTTTTTTTCCCCTCTGGACTATTAATGGTTTAGAATATTTTCATACAGAAAATTTAATTAAGTAATTGTACCCAGGGCTTTCATGGTCATAGAGGAGGAAGACAATACAGTTATTCTGAAAACTTAAATAGCCCTTGTAAAACTTGAATGTTTGACAGAATAGAATAAATAGTCAAATTTTCACCTCAATCCTTATATGGATGGACAGGCACTGAGTTTTTTTAATTATGTGATTGTGTAAGCTTCTCTGTAGGGATTTTGGGGGTATCCTAAATTTTTCATTGCTTTTTCAAGCCTATTTTCATCCATAGTTCCTACAAGAAAACCGTCAGTTTCTCAGAGAAAATGAAGTGTTGCCTTTTCTTTCTTTCTTTCTTTTTTTCCCCCCTCCCCAACTGTTTTTATTTCTGGTATCAATGGAAAATAAAAGCCAGTCGCTTTCCCCCCCACAGTTGTGTGTGCCCACAAGCAGACACGTCTGCACGCTCTTTCTCTCCCACGTGTGCACACGCCTGCAGGCGCACAAGGAACTCCTGCTTGTGTGCAGCCAAAGGGGGCTGGACAGGGCTGTCTTCAGCTCAGTGGAAGTTGGCACCGTCCCATCCACAGTAAACAACATCCTGACGTCAGCTCAAGCAGCACTGATAGCAGCACAACTTGAGAGATCTTTTTTTTTTTTTTTT